>BLXT01002828.1:236456-248910 GCA_019648995.1 Plakobranchus ocellatus
GTTTGAAATGTAACAAAAAAAAAATCCTGTTTAGCATGAGACACGCCGGATTTGCTGTATTGTAAGCATCTAACAATATCCATGTTTGGAGTATCTCCTGGTCTGGCCCCATCTCTTCTATTGCTTGTTCCTGACCTGGGCCCTGGGCTGGCTAAACTGGCCTGACGAGCTGAATGTCTCGATCTCTACCCTCTAGCTGTACCAGTGGACAGTTGAGGGCAGTCCGTCTGTCACTGAGGCACTCAGACACAATACAACACCAGCCCACTACAGGTCAGATCAGAATGAAAGGTCTGTTAAACACAGGTTTTCACCAGTGGTTACAACATCAGGGCTTACTCCATACACTAGGCTGTCCTTCGGACCCTGCCCGAATAGATGAATATCTCTCCTTAGTTAACCCTCTCTCTCTCTCTCTCTCTCTCTCTCTCTCTCTCTCGTGCTCTCATAGCCCTCGTTTTTGTCTCTTTATCTTTGTGCCCCTGCTTTCTTTTCTCACCACATCTCTCTCTTGTTCCTCTCTCTCTCTCTCTCTCTCTCTCTCTCTCTCTCTCTCTCTCTCTCTGTCTCTCTCTCTGTCACTCACAGCCACGTACAGACACTGTCTTAACTTTATCCTGTCCCGTTGAAGCTACTGCTACTTTAAACTCCGACCGCTGAAGCTGATCTCGGATTTAGGGCTGGCAAATACAGCTGCAGAGGAAAGTCAGTTTTTGCGTGTGTTTTCTTTATTCTCGTTTCAGACATTAAACTGCTTGATTCCTGTCTTACGCTCTTCACCATGATACGCCTGTGCTGGTGTCCCCAATATATGGGTGATAACAATACATATTCATTGTGTTGAGTGAAAAGATTCGTAAACGGGAATTTCTAATACTGACTTACGATCTCCTAAATTAAATGTAATGATCGCGCATTATCTTAAATAATCAGCGACATATTTGATGGTGGCAAAAGCTTACTATATACACTGGCCTAACAGTAACCACAGGCTATGGTAACTCATTAGACAAAGAGTGTAGTCTCTGAAACAACCATTTACGAAACTTTACAAAAATTATTTTGTCCAGGGTTGTTTTCTTTTCTTATGCGGAATGAGAGAAAAAAAGGTCCACATGCTGGGAATTGATCCCCAGTCACCTGGGTGCAAGCCAAGCATCCTCACGCCATTTTTGTGACAAACGTTTAATCATCGTTAGCAGCTTCGAGAAAAGTTGTTAGTTTGAAGTACAAAGAGTTGCGGTGGGAACGAATATGTCAGGCCTTAGAGAGACAGAGAATGGGCCATATACAAAGGGAGAGGGAAGGAGAGAGACGAACAGAGAGAAAGAAAAAGAGAGGGAGAAAGGGAGAGAAGAAAGGGAAAGAGAGAGAGGGGAGAGAGAGGAGAAAGATAGTGAAAGAGAGAAAGATAGAGAGAGGAAGAGAGAGACGGAGATAGAGAGAGGGGGTGAGAGGCAGAGGTAAAGAGCGAGAAAAGAATGAAAGCTTCCTTAAGTAAGTACCTACACCTCAACAAGTGAGGAACAAGGGAAATAAGTCCATGGTTAATGTTTCCCCCTACCTTGTAGTGATCGAGAACGTGAAGGGCCCGAACGTAACCAGCTTTAGAGTAGACACACAGGGCAGAGAGAATCTCGAAAACTTGCTTCTTGATGGGTCCGTTGTCTGTAGCCAAGGCTGAAACAGAGAGACAGAGGAAAATAGACTTTATAGAGCAATGCAGGTTAATGATACTTCAGTTATAAACTTTTCTATGTAACCCATGGCTAAATCATGATGATAACTCAGTTGAAAAGGCTATCATGGCTGAAAGAGCACACAGAGCATCTCCTAGGCTCAAGATGAGAAGACCTGTTGGTGTGATGGTGTGATGGTATGATGGTGTAGCGATGTGAGGGTGAGATGATGTGAGGATGTGAGAGCTTTATTGTATGATGGTGTGAGCGTGTGATCGTATGGTGGTGTGAGGGTATGAGAATGTGAGGATATGAGAATCTTATGATGTGAGAGTTTTATTGTATGATGGTGTGAGCGTGTGATCGTATGGTGGTGTGAGGGTATGAGAATGTGAGGATATGAGAATCTGATGATGTGAGAGTTTTATTATATGACGGTGTGAGCGTGTGATCGTGTGGCGGTGTAAGAGTAGGAGAATGTGGTGATTTGAGAGTTTTATTGTATGACGGTGTGAGCGTGTGATCGTGTGGCGGTGTGAGGGTAGGAGAATGTGAGAATATGATGATGTGAGAGTTTTATAGTATGACGGTGTGAGCGTGTGATCGTGTGGCGGTGTAAGAGTAGGAGAATGTGATGATGTGAGAGTTTTTTTGTATGACGGTGTGAGCGTGTGATCGTGTGGCGGTGTGAGGGTAGGAGAATGTGAGAATGTGAGAATCTGATGATATGAGATTTTTATAGTATGACGGTGTGAGCGTGTGATCGTGTGGCGGTGTAAGGGTAGGAGAATGTGATGATGTGAGAGTTTTATTGTATGACGGTGAGAGCGTGTGATCGTGTGGCGGTGTGAGGGTAGGAGAATGTGAGAATGTGAGAATCTGATGATGTGAGATTTTTATAGTATGACGGTGTGACCGTGTGATCGTGTGGCGGTGTAAGGGTAGGAGAATGTGATGATGTAAGAATATGATGAGATGTGGATGTGAGGGTTTTATAGTATGACGGCGTGAGCGTGTGATCGTGTTGTGGTGTGAGAGTAGGAAGATGTGAGGATGTGAGATTGTGATGATGTGAGAATGTTATGGTGTGACGGTGTGAGGATGTGAAAGTATAAAGTTTTCAAGGTATCGATATGTTAAGGTGGAAGGATGTCGAGATAAAAGGATGTTAGAATGTACATATGTGAGAATTTCAAGATGGAGGGATGTTGACAAATGAGGATGTGAGAATGTAAGTATGTGATGATGTCAAGATGGAAGGATATCGAGATATGAAGATGTGAGAATGTCAAGATGGAAGGATGTCGAGATATGAAGAATTTTAGAATGTAAATATGTGAGAATGTCGAGTTGGAAGGATGTCGAGATATGAGGATGTTAGAATGTAAATATGTGAGAATGTCAAGATGGAAGGATGTCGTGATATGAGGATATGAGAATGTTAATATGTGAGAATGTCAAGATGGAAGGATGTCGAAATATGAGAATTTGAGACTATAATATGTGAGAATGTTGTATGGAAGGATGTTGTGATATTAGGATGTGATAATGTTAATATGCGAGAATGTAATGATGGAAGGATGTCGAGATATGTAGATGTGAGAAGTATGTGAGGATGTCAAGATGCGAGATCGCGAGTATGTAAGAGTATGTGAGAACATTTGGATGTCAAGATGTGAACCCTTCAAGATGTCAAGATGTGAGACTTGGTCAAGGTGAAAATGTAAAGATGTGTGATAGTGATGATGCCAGGATCCGAGAACGTGAGTATGCCTAGGTATGTGAACGTAAGGATATAAAGATGTTAGGACGCGAGGATGTCAAAATGTATGACGTGAAGATCTCAGTATACAAAAACGTGAGAATATCAAGATCTGGAACTTGGGGTATAAATATGAGAAAACCTGAAGATGCAGTAAGCGAGGGTGTCAAGATGTGAGATCTTGAGGATATCAAAATGAGAGAACTCGGCGATGTCAAGATTTGAGAACGTGAAGATTTTAAGATATAAAATAGCGTAAAATAGACATGAGATAACGTTAGGATATCAAGACAAGAGACGGGAGGATGTTAGGATGCCAGGACGTGAGGGCGTCAATGATGAGAATACGAGTATGTCAAGATATGAAAGTGTAAGAAGGTAAAGACATAAAGGTTTGAGAATGTAAAGATATGAGAATTGAAGATGTGAGGACTTGAGAGAGTAAAGATGTGAGAATGTAAATATCTGAGAATACAAAGATATGAGAATGTAAGAATGTAAAGATGTGAGAGTGTTGAGATGTGAGAACGTGAGAATGTAAAGATATGAGAATTGACAGTTGTGAAAATATTAGAGTATACAGAAATAATGATGTCAAGATGTGAGGCCGTGAGAATGTAAAGTTGTGACGACATAAGAATGTAAAGATGCGAGGAGATGAGAATATAAAAATGTGCGTACGTAAGAGTGTGACGATGTGAGAAGGTGAGAATGTAAAGATGTTAGGATGTGAGAATTTAAAGTTGTGAGGACGCGACAGTGTAAATAGGTGAGAATGTAAAGACATGAAGAAAGTGAAGATGTGAAGGAAGTGAGGAAACTGTCGCGATGGATGATTATGGCGTCATGTGAGAATGGAATGTGAACGAAGAACCGAGTAATTTGAATGATATGATGTCTCAATATTTTGGTTGGCTAATTTTCTTTCATTGAGTCTGTTTAAAGTCTCATTAACAGCTCCTGTAATTTTTTTTCTCTCACGCATTGGCCACCAATGCCTCTTCCCCTCTCCCCAGCACCCTCACCACAACTTTTTATCTGGCTTTGTTCTCGTCACCCTTTATTCCCTTGTTCTTTATGTTATCTTTCAATCTCACTAACTGTTCATCTGAATGGCCGTTTTTCTGTCCCGTGTCTGCCTTTGTAGCTATTCATCAGTCTGTCTCCTCCCCGAAAGTCTTCCTCCCTTCTACCTAGGATTATTTCACGCCTTTGCTCAGACCTTGTTCCTAGTCTTGCCTCTTGCTCTTTGATATCCTTGATTCAATTCTTCCTCTATAGGCTGCCCATGCCCTTTCCACAGCATTCCTTTACTTTGTTGTTTTTTATTACGCTTCACCCCATCTCCAGTGTAAACCTCCACCTCGACTTTTATGTGTTTTCCTAAGCTCCCTATAAATTTCAGACAAAAGCTCCCTTTGGTCTAGAATGTGTGAATTTGTAAATTGCTCTGACCTTGGAGACCTACCCGATTCTAAAGCTGTATTCACTGTGTCCGTATGGTGACGCCTTGAGAAAAACCTACACAAAAGGTTAAAGGCCAGGTCATTCTAATCTACTCTGTTGGGTTTACCTTCAAGATGACAAGAGAAGTCTTGCTTTGTTTTGTTTTTTGTTTTGTTTTTCAATGAACGATTGTGCAGTTGGGAGAAAAAAGTTTGATCATTTTTTTTTTTTAAGAAAAAAAAGATCATCAGAATAGAACTGCTACAAAACAATGCTCAAACAATGCTCGCTGGTTTCTGTCTCAGACCTTACACAGTGAGTTAGAGTGGATACTTCCATTAACTTAAAGCGGCTAAAAAGGCCTTTCGGATAAAAATAAGAAAAGTCATGCACTGGCCGAGAGAGAGGACAAAAACTACTATAACTTTAAAAACGGTTAAACAAGATTGAAAAAAAACGGTCTTGTCTTTTTATCTAAAGCTCTAGCAGAAAAAAAATGAAACAAAAATTTTGAAAAAAAAATCGTGTCCGTTTGTAAAGTTCGCTGGCCTGCGTGTCCTTCAAAACTCTTTACACGAGCAAAAAAAGGTTACTAGATTTGGCTTAAGAACGATCCCTTCCATGGGACCTAATAATACTTTTCAAGGTCTGGCACTTGAAGAGGAGAAAAGTTGGCAGCACTTAAGGTTCCTTGGCATCAGCTGTGGGAAATTAGAAAACCATAGCGATATCTCAAGCCACAATTTCAGTCTAATTTTGTTACATCCAGTTAGGAATGTTCCTGGCTTGCTCAGATTTACCAAAGGTGGAATATTTTTGTGAAGACAACTCTCGATATCTCTAGTCAATTGTGTGCCATGTGCAGAACGAACAATAAGGAGGCGTGCAATATCCGCCCAAAGTCCTGAAACATGTCAAGTCACCTTAGATGTTCAGGAGATTTGGATAACGCTTCGCTCTAATTGGCTAGCTGACCTTTGCGCGCATTGTCGCATGTAACTGCCGCATCTTGCTTCCTGTGTCGATTTTCAAAGAGCTTTTGACATGTTACGCTAGTGTTTCTAATCTAATTCGAGATGAGCCATTACTTCCATTGCAGGCTGCAGGCACTCCGCCCACATGCTTCACTCCTTCCACTAGGCAATCTCTTACGTCTTTCTGTCCTTTTTTGATGAACTCGTCACTTGCTTTTACTGGCCTCCCTGTTGCCAGCGCCTCCCTTACTGCCCTGCTCATTTCCAAGTTCAAGTTAAACCCCAGAGAGCAAAGTCTGATAAAATGTTAAAAACTAATTCGTTTTAAATTTTCCACACCTCAACCTCTTGTCTTTACTTTTTCCAAGTCCGATCACGAAGTTTGAAGTCGATACTTCCCGTGTGTCAGTTAGTGCTACGGTCTGATGACAATTGTTGGAGAATCGGGAAATATCCAGACCTGGTCTTACAAAACACGTAAACCAATTGGTTGTTTCCCTTTAGTGAAGTGCTTCAATTTTTTAAATAATTGCTTTGTAAATTATTTCCTATCCAACCTTTCTGTAACTCACCACCAAGCTCGGCAATCATTGCTCAAAACTTTGATTTTGCAAACTAAACTAAGGGAGGAACGGAGAGAAGCAGAAGCGAACAAGGAAGAGGCCTAGACGAAGGAACTTCGGGACTGCGAGTGAATGTGGAAAGGGGCGCCCTGGATTGTCTGAATTCCGTAAAGCGTAATATGTCTGTCTGAGCCTGCAGCTTGCGAGGGCCACAGACTTGTCTTGTGACTAATGACAGGGCTTTCACAACGCTTTTCTGAACGTCATAAGAAATACAACAATCATTCCGGCTCAACTGACCGGTGCTAGCTGCCGTCTGCAGACCGGGTCTCTAGCAAACAGCAGAGCGAAGATCCAGGTCGTTTCTAATTGTTTTGATAAGCGCTGACGCCTGGCAGAAGGTTGGGAATCCAAGACAAGCCAAACAAACGGGGCAGCACCGAGCCCCACGCCTAACAGATCGGCCTTCGGTTCCTTTATCTGATTGCGCCAACACTGTTGAATAAGTATAGGTTTTGAGCTGTGTTCATAGGTGGGTCAAGGACTAGCAGACTATGTGAGCTGAAGCAAGTCAGGCTTGTGTAGACAAAGCCAGACGATTGATCAGCCAAAGTAACTCCTACGTTGAACTTTTTGCAGCGCATATTTCTGATATGATCAACAAAATCTTTAATAACATTTTATTGTCAAACGCTCCGTCCATTTTCAAAGAACGCTCATATAACGAGTGCAAAACTAACTGTTTTAATCGCAGATTTGAATACTGGAACTAGATTATCTCCTGCAAAGATTGTGATAGCAAGTCCGTGACCTGCTCCATCGAACTAGAACTTCAGAAAATCGTCAGATAGTGTGGTTGAATAATTGGTAAAACTTACGGTGAACAACATAAGAAGGGAGAGGCAAGAGAAAGGTAGAGAACATGAGAGTGAGGGAGAGAGAGAGTGTGGGTGAAAGCGAGTGAGAGAGAGTGAGTGAGTGCGAGTGAGAGAGAGTGAGTGAGTGCGAGTGAGAGAGAGAGAGAGAGAGAAAGAGAAAGAGAGAGAGAGAGTGGGTGAAAGCGATTGAGAGAGAGTGAGTGAGTGCGAGTGAGAGAGAGAGAGAAAGAGAAAGAGAGAAACTTGAGAGATTAAAAGGATTCTGGAGATTGTCAGAGTGAAAAAAAAAAAGAAACTAAAAGACATAGTATACATTGGTGCATTCAGTGAGAAAGATGGGAGAGAGATGAATAAGAAACAGGGGAGAATAATAAAGTAGCCGGGTACGTGCGACATCAAGGAAAAAAGATCAGTGTCGGTTCATTACTGAGAAAAAAAAAGGGATAAGAGGGGTGAAGGGGGGAGAGGTAAGAAGGGGAGATTAAGTAGAAGAGGTTAGAGAAGATAGACAGTGAGCAAAGAGAAAAGTAGTGGGGGAGGAGAGAGCAAGAAAGTGAGAGAAAGAGAGAGAGAGAGAGAGAGAGAGAGAGAGAGAGAGAGAGAGGTGGACAGACATCAGAAGACAGATAGACAGTTATACAGTCAGAAAAAGAGAATGCACAGAAAATTACAGAAGTCTTAGCAAGTCAGTTTAGTGACAGTTTAGAGTTAGAAACGTTTTACAAATTGAAACAAAATGAACAAGAGAGACAATTTTGGTCACACCAGAGTGCAAGTCTCGTGTCCACAAAACGCCCTTCAAACACTTGGTCGTTTATCAATTTTAATGCCGGTGATTAATAGAATCTTATGACATACAAATCATCATAAAATAGGGTTATATGTTTTTGCGAAGACTAAAGACAGTTACTTCACAATGTCCGTAAATCAAATCTGGTATTTCATAATAAGACCATTCCTATATATCTGCATTGACGAAGCCTAAGGTAAAACAGGGAACTATAAAATAAATACATAAGCGACACATAGACAGTCAAAACATACTAACAACTACAAGAAAAGTAAATGAGTAAAAGTTGCTAGTTGCTATAATTTGAATCAAGAGGTGTCAGGCCAACGTGAAAATTGCTAGATTTACACAGTATAGCATGAAGTCTCAAGACCAGTGTGAAAGTTGCTAGGTGTTAGACAGTGTAGCATAAGATCACAAGACCAGCGTGAAAGTTGCTAGTTTGTTAGACCATGTAGCATGAGACCTCAAGACCAGTGTGAAAGTTGCTAGGTGTTAGAAAGTGTAGCGTAAGATCACAAGACCAGCGTGAAAGTTGCTAGTTGTTAGACATTGTAGCATAAGATCTCAAGAATTATGTGAAAGTTAGTTGTTGTTAGACAATGTATCATGAGATCTCAAAACCAGTGTGAAAGTTGCTAGGTGTTAGACAATATAGCATGAGATCTCAAGACCAGTGTGAAAGTTGTTAATTGTTGCACAGTGTAGCATAAGAACACAAGATCAGTTTGAAAGTTGCTAGTGGTTACCAGTGTAGCATAAGATCTCAAGACAAGCGTGAAAGTTTCTAGTTGCAAATATAAAATTCACGTCCAATTTTCATTTTTGATAAGTCTAGGCCCTTTTTATTAATAAGAGAAAGAGCCCACTTGTTTGCAACCCCAGCCATATCACCATCCTAATCTTTGGCGAAGAAACTCCGACATGCAGCCAGAGGTCTGCACTCGCTATCTATTATTGAAACAGTCATTCGTGACCTTAAAATGCCTCGCTGCTCTCAACTTCAAAGTCTGAAATGATATCGCAGATAACGGGGTCAGATCTACACTCTACCACTAACCGAGTTTTCTCGCGGCTCCTAACTCCAAAGTAAAAGTTTTCAAGATCTGCTTGGAAGTCAGAAGTGTAACGGAGGCATAGTGGGGACATTTTTACTGCAGCTCCGCGTCTATATACTCCACTGGTATATGAGGCAAAGTAAATACTGGCCTGGAGCAATCAGGGGAAACTTGAGGCTTGAGAGCAAATAACACACTTAACTTGTATTACTTCTCCGACGCACCAATCATTAGGCGGTGTCACTCCTTTGCTCTGCACTTCAAGCCCTGAAGTCAGGTTAAATACTTTTTTCCTCTTTCTCTGTACAATCTCTTCTTTTATCACAGTCTATTTTTACCCTTCCGAAATCATTTCAAGCAATATGTTTCTCGTCTTTTCCTCTCTTTGTGTTTTCTCTTGACAGTCACTCTCTCTCTCTTTCTCTCCCCGAAGTAGTAGTAGAAGTGGTAGTAGTAGCAGCAGCAGCAACAGCAGCACCAGCACCAGCAGCAGTAGCAGTAGTAGTAGTAGTAGTAGTAGTAGTAGTAGTAGTAGTAGTAGTAGTAGTAGTCGGAGGAGGAGGAGGAGGAGGAGGAGGAGGAGGAGGAGGAGGATGAGGAGGAAGAGGTTTTTGAATCAATATTGAGCATGTGAGGAGTCAAACCTCTTATAAAAAAAACGACGAAGGTTTAGTTTAATTCCATCTATCGCTTGGCTACAGGTTATCAAGTCTTTTCTCGCAGTCTCATCCCAGACAGTGGCTGCACAATCTGTGCAGGAAATTAATTCCCGCCTGAATTAATGCGAGGCGATTGCTGTGAGGTGCGACCAGGCCTGCTCCAGCGGGCCCTAAACAAGACAGATACGTGCACGATTGCGATAAATCAGAATGACCTGGGCCAGCGAGGTGACAAGTCTTACAGACCCGGCCGTAGATGGATACTAGAGTTTTCACGGGCGGCCGAAGGCATATTTAATCAGACAGGAATATGGCTGACTAGATAAATGGACAGGGTATGACATATTGCTAGCACAAGTAATAAGTTTTGTGATATTGCTACACCTGAGGATTAACATTGCCCTGCTGGTAGCGAGGAATCTTCCTGTAATTTGGTTGGTCTTTCTGCTTGCTCAGCAATTCATTGTGAAACATTAATTGCTAAAACAAAGTAAGAGGTAGAGAGGTCATGTGTGTGTGTTTGTGTGTGTGTGTGTATGTGTGTGTCCATAATTCACAATCCAGATGACAATTCAATTCGACTGAAATCGGACGACAAACTTGTGCTTCAAGGTAGAGGCAAATAGCAATTTCGATAAGTATTAAAAAGTACCTATGCCCCATTAAGGAGGCTAACTGTTAACATTTTACCCTATTGGTAACCAATGGTAATGAGACAGGGATCACAGAGAACACACAGACTGGATGAGAAAACAGGAGATGACAAAGCCAAAATAATATTAAACATCCATCTCAGTTGGCATCCGACGACAGTGAGACAGGGATCACAGAGAAGACACCGTTTGTATGACAAATCAGGCTATAATAAAGTCAAAATAATATCAAACATGCATCCGAGTTGGCATCCAATGAAAATGAGACAGGGATCTCACAGAAAGCTAAAGCAGAAGGTACTAACAAGCCCAACAAGAAGAACATGACAGGGAATATAATATACACCAGCTCGAGGCTGTAGCAAGTTCGCAACAAACATTGGCGCTAGCGCTTCCTCTAATTGCAGTGACCTTCACAGTGACTTGAAAAGCATATCATCTTTATCTCCAAATTGTTCAACAAGTTTGTCCGAGTGGGCAAGTTGGGGTTTCATATCAAAGATCTCACGACTGCGGGCGATAGGAGATCATGAGAACAATCATGTGCACGCCTGCAATGTCTTTGTTTCTATCACTCATTCCCCGTTTCAAACAAATATTGTAAAATACGCCGTTTTCTTCGCAGGCCACCAAGCGTGTAAAGCATTCAGTTTCATCACTTTAGCCCAGGTCTCCCTGCCTCTGTTATCGTCCAGCCCTCGGGAATCAATGAGCCTTACGGTAATCCAGGTGACCGGATTTAAGCTTCGTCTTCTCTCCCTCTCATTCAAGACAGAAGAAAAAATGTTGAAGCCTCTTTACTGCGCAGGCGCGTTGCAAAGGACAAAAGATGACACGGTTCTGCTAATCTCGCAGAAAACATCGCGCTTGAGCAGGGCCGGGCGGAAATCGAAGGTTTGATATCGGCTGCATCTAAGGCAAGATGTGGAATCGAATACCCATTAAATTTGTTGGTCGTGGGGACGTTTTTACTTTACGATTTAGTTTCAAAGAGTTTGTGTATAATTAAACTGCAACAAAACTGAATCTGGAAAATTCCAGAGTATTTACTGTTTTTGAATCATTCTTTGAAATTGACGTCTGACTTGATCCACATAGTTAAGCCATGTGACGGGCCACTCTTTCTTTCGTTATAGGTCATGTTTATAATACAATTCTATACGGCTGGTTTGTATAACATTACATGAAAAAAAATGTATTTTCATTTTGCAGAAGCGGAGTAACAACGTAGAAGAAATAGTATTGATTGGAGAAATCGAAAAGCTGCTCTGGATAAAGTTTAGAATCGCCCATTACAAAACACTGTTGGTGGCTCGAGGTCTCAATACCCAACTGTGTCCAGGATAAAAGGCTCGACCAAAGCACTAGAAAAACAGACAATCACACACACACACACACACACACACTGAAAAGACAAGAACAAAGGGGAAACAATTTGATTCTTTTTTTTTTCTTTACTTTCTTTCCTCATGAATGGTCACATTTATTGAGAGGGGCACTTTGCCTCCAAAAAAGATCTGGGAAAAAATAAAAAAGGAAAGACTAGCGCAAAGAAAGATCGAATTGGATGAATAACTTGTCGAAGCCCCAGCTCTTGCCTCCCTCTGTTTCATGCTCACTGTTTCTGTCTCTCTTTCTATCACACTTATGATCGTTCTCACAGTCTATCTCATCCTTCTATTTCTAAGCGACAAAGTGAGTCTATCCTAACACTGCTATGGCGAAAGACGAACAACCAGATCATTACTTTTTGTTCTATTATCCTTCCGAGGCTCTCAAGTCTCTAGCGTTGTACTAGTACGTTCCCTCAAGTGATGGGAATTTGTCTCAAATTTTACAGTCCAACTAAAAGCTTTTCAGAATATACTTAATCTACCTGGTCTGCAGTCCAACTACCGGGTATGTCGGAATATACATAATCTACCTGGTCTGCAGTCCAACTACCGGGTATGTCGGAATATACATAACTTACCTGGTCTGCAGTCCAACTAC
>BLXT01002828.1:297596-309343 GCA_019648995.1 Plakobranchus ocellatus
CTCTCTCTCTCTCTCTCTCTCTCTCTCTCTCTCTCTCTCTCTCTCTCTCTATCTCCCTCTCTGTCTTTCTCTTTCTTCTTCTTTCTTTCTTTATCTCCTCTTTCTGTTTCTGTTTCGCCTATGCATAATCTCTCTTTTTTCCTGCCTTTTCTATTTTCTCCAATCACCTCTATCAACCATCTGATTTATTTCATACTCTTTTTTATACCACTTTTAAAAGAAAAGTTCATCATGATACAATTTTTCACTTTGCTTTGATTGTTTTAACAATGATTGTGTTAGGACTAGTGTAGTTGTGTTTTTAGTTTATCTGGGCATAGTTGGGTGCTTAGTGTAGCGGGAGTGTGGTTGTGTTTTACGTCATAAATTTGGGTGCCCGTTTTAAAGTTGTTATTGGAGTGTGAGTGTGTGCGTTGTGATTGGTTAGATAGGCCACTTGACAACGGCAAGTTTGGATGGAGCTGCACACTGGCGGGATCTTTGGAGGAGTGGGACACTTTGCACTGAACGCTGGAGGAAGACTGTCCTGGTTACATGTTGTGGCAGATTGGTCCGGCTCCAAGAGATATTTTCAATTTCTACGACCCTTTGTATCTGGGTCTCTGCTTTATACTACTTTTATACCCGCATAGGAGCGGCGGTTCGTATTTGAATTTTACGTGAGGCCGTGTGCCTACACAGACTGTTAGCGCATGACTGCGCGAGTCTACGGGTTTATGTTTCTCCCGTGAAATGGTGGTATCATGTGATTATATAACTATTACTGTCCTAGCTTCCCTCACGTAAGGGCTGGTGATCTGGTGACGTTGAAATAACTATGCTCGTGTCCGAGCTGAGGACTATTGATCCCTGGACATTCTAGATTTTCTCTACTCCCTTAACAAGCTCCAACTGACAGGATCGTCGATGGATTAATTAGTTAGAAGCGTGTGCATGTGTGAGTGGCAGACTTGAGGGTTGTGTAAGTTTCTTTCTGACCTATGAAGTAGTTTTTCGGTGAGATTTTCCTCGTGGGTGGATTTGTGTAATAACTTTCTTATCTCGTAACGCTTAGCGGGTAACATTGTATTGTCGCGCCTGCGTGCGTGGACATTTATATTTAGTTCATCTCATACCTGGCTGTCTTCTTGTTTATGTTACTATCCCACTTCTATATATATATTTATCCCTTTTGATAATATAGTTTTTCTATCGCCTATCCCCGATGTTCTACTTCATTAATTGCGTGAACCTCTTGTTGCAGTCGATGTTATAAAGTTGTCTACAGTGATTGTTGTTTGAGTAAGTTCGTGGCCAGTGTCGAATTTCGTTGTTTGTGTTGTTTGTATTCTCCCTGTCCCGTTGACAGGTTGTGTTTGCCCCAACATATTTGGAGGGGACACCCTCAAGCTTTTGGCTTAAAAAAAAGAACCAAATTAGTTGATGCGGGGGCACAGTTTGTCTTCTTTTTGTTCTTGTGGGGTGTAGGCGACCTAAGTAGGATCATTTTGCATTTTTATTGAAGTACTTTTCAGTGTCTTTTCAGGTGAGAACGCGTCGACAGCGAGAGGCCGAGAGCGGGTGGCAGTTGTTGCGAGGGAGGACACAGACACGCAGTATCGGGAGTAACACAGTTAAGTTGGCGTGTTTTGTGGCGTGGTTCTGCGGTCAGTATTATGATTGACACGTTGTTGGCCCGGTAGGCCTTGATTCCTTTCCTCCCTCTACCCTTCGTTCTACCTTTTCTTTTTTTTTTTCTCTTCTCTTTTGTGTGGGGGAGGTTGGAGGGATCTGACGTTTTGACCTCTCTGTCAATTCGCCAGACGTTCTTGTCTTGTTGTTTGTTCTGAATGTGTAGTATGTTTCTTCTTTATTTCATGTCGCGGTCTATCCTATTTATGATTTTTTTTTTACAGGTGGTTAAAAGCGTGGCCAGACTCGAAATATTGAATTGATACTCTAAGCAGCGTAAGGTGAGTGATTGCGTTGTAGTTTTGCTTATTTCTTGCGAGAGCCTGTTGTAAGCCTTCTGTTTTTCTTGCTATATGTAGTCCGGTATCGTAATTTGTTTTGTCGTTTTTTTGGGTTTTTTTTGGGGGGGGGGGGGGNNNNACTGTTTTCGTTTTCCTTAACGTGTGTTTGTTTATTTTTTTTTTTATTTCGCAATATTTTTTCCCCTTCTTTTTTGTTTTTGTTTTGTTCCTTTATTCTATTTCTCTGTGTTGGTTACTATTTCTGTTTAATTCATTTCATACTTAGTAAGACATAAGTTGGTTATATTGATATTGGTTTCCTTGACCGGGAAATTTCGCTCACTAACGGTGAGGCTTTGCAAATAGTTTACTTTTACCCGGTGATTTTTTCAGACTGGTGGTGTGAACACCTAAAGTTTAGTCATTTGCAACGCTGGCCTGTTTTTTTTTTTTTTGTTTTTTTTTTTGTTTGCCTTACATTGACGTTTTCATATACTTTAGCTTGGTGAACTCAAATTTTAGCGTCGTAAAAGAGCGCTTTGTTTTGCTTTGCTTGGCTTTGCTTTGTTTGTATATACTTGATTTATTTTCTTTTATTCAGTACTGGGCTGTTGCGCTCTGAGTTTTGTTAATTTTTTGTGTTTTGGTAGATTGATTTTGGGTGTGTTTTTCGGATGTAGTACTATTTGAGTAAACCTCGTGCATTATTATTGAATTATAAGTTGGTTTACGCTAAGGTGGCCTCAACTCCACGTCGGTTTTTAGTGGTCCACAGCCCATTACATTATTATTCGGTGGTTCCTAATCCACTCTGGTAGTGTGTATATGCCTCTGTGGTGGGGTTTATTATTAACCAGTTCCTTATTTTCACTTATTAGCTATAGTTGTGATCAGTCGGCGGTGGTCGTGTCTGAGTTAGACTTATACGCGAGATACCTGGATATGGGTGCTAAACTAGGTAAGTCCGGCGATGACTTGGCTGCGTGGGTTGAAGATAAGGTAAGACAGGACATAGAGCGCAATGATAGACAGATAGAAAGGGAAGAAAGAGAAAGTCAGGGACAGTTAAAGTGTAAGAAGTTGGAAATGGAGACACAATTAAAAAAAATAGAGCTCGAGTCGAAACATAATGTCGCTACGGCTACTCCTAAGCAAGGGTATGGTACTCAGAAACCAAAGATACCTCTCCTGTCTGATCTGTCCCAGGTAGACCTTTACATCGAAAGGTTTGAACGCCATGCTGCTGCGTTTGGATGGCATGAGTCTGAGTGGGTGTCTTGCTTAGCTAATTTGCTACAAGATGAATCTTTATCCGTATTTTTGTCGCTAAGTCCTACTGAAAGCGCTGACTACCAATCGGTGAAGCGGGTTTTGCTTCGGAGATTTAATTGTGACAGAAATGGCTTTAGGTTAAAATTTCTGTCGGTGAAGCCGCAAGCTGACGAGGACTTTGGCACTTTTATCAACCGTGCCAAACAATATTTTTGACAGACGGATAGAGTTGTCAGCAGTGTCCACACTGGAGGGGTTATCTCATTTAATTTGTTCCGAAATTGCTCTCCAGGCGTGTGATGAGGACTTTGTTGGTTATCGTTGTGATCGTAGAGGTAATTTGAAGATCAAGTCGTGTAAAGTCTTTGACCGGGTTTCCACCCTACTTCTTGACTCGGGGTGTAACACTGTGGGTGTTTGCAAATCTCTGGTACCGCCAGATTGTTATACTGGCAGGTCTATGTTGGTCAACACTTTTTGATGCAAGAATAAGTTATTTCCCACTTGCATTGTCAATATTCAGACGCCATATTTCTCCGGTGATGTTGAGGCATGCTTATTGGATCACCCAATCGCAGATGTTATCCTTGGTAACATCAATGGTTTGAATTCTATGGGCTCACCATCTTCTGATTCGGATTCATCTGCTGTATTCCCGGATTCATCAATTGCTTGCGTCTTTACTCGGGCCCAGGCATCGAAACCTTTGGTTAACAATGAGTCGTCTTCTTCTGACACTCCTACACATTTTGATGTGTTAGTTCCTTTTTCTGAGTTCCTTTTCCTGACCTTCCGGTTAGACAGAGGGAGGATTCTTCGTTAGCACCATGGTTCAAACGTGTTCGTTTACCACCAGTTGCTGGTGTGTCATTTCAGATTGAGGATGGCGTTCTTAAAAGACTTCACGCTAAGTCCGAGTGTGCCACAGTTCAGACTACTATTGCAGTGCCTGAGTCACTGCGCCAACTAGTGCTGTCATACGCGCATGAATCTGATTTAGCGGGTCATTCGGGTTTTCGAAAGACTTTATCAGCTATACGTACTCAGTTTTCTTGGCCTGGTGTGTGTTCAGACGTCAAGAACTACACCACTTCTTGTCATTGTGCCAGATTAAACCTCGCACTGGTCGAGATCGGCCAGCACCGTTCCAACCGGTTCCGATTGTCGGTGAACAATTTGAGAGGGTTATGATTGATCTTGTTGGTCCGCTTCCACTTTCGAGTGATAGGTATGAGTATCTGTTAACGCTTGTGGATTTATCTACGCATTAGGTGGAGGCTATCCCACTGCGCAGGATTACGGCTAAAGATGTGGCTGAAGCTCTCTTTTCTATTTTTGTCAGACTTGGTTTTCCTAAGGAAATCCAATCAGATCGTGATCAGCAGTTCATTTCCAAGTTGTTGGCAGAATTCAATAGTCTGTGCAACATTAAACACTTCGTCTCCACGCCATATCATCCTCAGACTAACGGAATTGTTGAACTTTTTCATTCCACACTTAAGTCTATGATCTGGAAACTATCGCATGAATCTCCTAAGGAATGGAATCGCTTTGTACCCGCGGCATTATTTGCCTACAGAAATCAAGTTCACTCATCTACAGGATTTTCCCCCTTCTTCCTACTCTTTGGTAGAGCTCCCAGAGGTCCAATGCAGATTCTGAGTGATATTTTCCTCAAAAAAGGATCTCTCTGGTGAAACATCGTTCCAGTATCATTATGTTATGGACCTACATAACTGAATAAGGAAGAGTTGGCGACTTGCTCAGGATTCGGTTCGTGATTCGGTTGATGAAAGTCGACTTCGTCATGAACCGAAGTCGAAGTTGAAACATTTTGTTCCAGGTGATGAAGTTTTGGTATTACTCCCTACTTCAGACAATAAACTTGTGTTGTCTTAGGACCTTACAAGGTAATTGAGAAACGCACGAGTGTTGTTTACCTTGTGGATCTCGATGATCGGAAGTGTACTTTTCATATGAAAATACTTCGGAAGTAAAAACGTAGCACTTACACTTCACCTTCTCCAAGTGGTAACTTGGATAATGTTGACAAAGCATGCTCTTATCAGGCAGTTGCACGTGCGGTATCACTATGTGATCCGTCCGTTTTTCCTTTCGGTTCGGTGAGTTCAGTAGACTTCTTTGAGTGTTGATACTGTTGTTGATAAGGAATTGCATCCTCATCGTGATTCGGATTTTCCATTTTGTGAAACTATTTGTTTCACAGAGCCTACCGCGTATGTGTCAGCCATCTCCGAAGAGGATGGTGGTGAGACAGATTCATTGGTCACGACACGGCCTTTGGCGTCAGAAAGTGGTACAGTTGCCATTGATCCGAGTTTGAGCTCTTCCTAGGTTCAGGATGTTAAGGAGTTGTTAATAGAGTTTCAGGATATTCTGACATCTGTTCCTAGATGTACCAGCACTCTTTGCCATGAAATTAGGCTCACCACGGATGCAGTTATACGGGTTAAACCCTATCCGTGACCTTTTGCTGCCCGGGAGTTTGTGACCCAGGAAATTAATGACCTACTATCTCTACGAGTGATTGAACCTTCGGATAGTCCTTATTGCTTTCCGATTGTGGTAGTGAAGAAGAAGGATGGGTCCATGAGACTATGTATTCACTTTCGGAAATTGAACGCTGTAACAGTGTTTGATGTCGAAAACATTCCGCGGCAGGAGGATCTATTTAATCAGCTGTCCCATGCTACGATTTTCTTGAGTTGTGGTTTATGCAAGGCCTATTGGCAGGTCCCTTTAATTCCGGAGAGTCGTAAGTACACTGCTTTTCAGACTCCGTTGGGATTGATGCAGTAGGTACGAATGCCTTTCAGCGTGGTTACGGCTCCAGGTACCTTTTGTAGGCTAATGAGGTTAGTTATTGGTCAGACTCCTGACTCACTCTCATATTTTGATGAAACTCTTGTCTTCGCTGCATCGTGGCAGCAACACATTGATGCTTTGAGATCTTTGTTGGTGTTACTTAGACGTCATGGGTTACATGTGAATCCTTCTAAAGTGTCAGTTGGTAGCTCTTCTGTTGAGTTCTTGGACCGTATAGTCACTTCCGGCACTTAGTCCCCGTCCAGAAAAAATGGATAAGATTCTTCAGTTGTCAGTTCCTGTGAAGAAGAAAGAGGTTCGCAGTCTTCTTGGTTTGGTAAATTATTATAGGCATTTTATTGCTAATTTCGCATCAATTTCTGCACCTTTGTCTGATCTGCTTCGTAAAGGAACACCAGAAAAGGTCCAGTTGACTTCTAGATGTGATCAGTCTTTGGCTGAAATTAAGAGACTTTTCTCGTCTCCTCCTATTCTTGTTATTCCAGATATGCAGGAAACGTTCGTCGTGAGGTCTGATGCCTCGGATTTTGGTATAGGAGCGGTACTTCTGCAGGATCGGGATGGGACCCTGATGCCTTGTCGGTATGCAAGCCGCAAACTTCTGCCACGCGAGCGTAGATATTCTGCGATCGAGAGGGAGGCATCGGCGCTGGTATTTGCTGTCACGCAGTTGCAGCGATATTTGGCTTTTAAGCATTTTATTTTGCAGACCGACCACAAGCCTTTGTCATACCTTAGAGCAGGTTCCCCGAAGAATGCACGCCTGATGAGATGGGCTTTGGCTTTGCAGGAATTTTCGTTTCAGGTCGTTCACATCTCTGGATCTGAGAATGTCCATGCAGACGTGCTGTCGAGACTGTGTTAGACTGCATGTTTTCAGTTACTGCTTTTGATTCCTATTTCTAATACCTCTTTTTCTTGACAAGATAAGCAGGCCTCATTTTGGACTGATAGTGGGTTAATCATTTTGTCGCCATAGATTTATGCCTGTGATACTGTTTGCTTTGCTGTGTGTATTTCCTATGCAATTAGTTACTGCGTCGTCATATTTTTCTTTCTTGTTGCAGGTGCTTCTACTCTTGGTCCTCGGTGACAACGTTACTCTCATCATAGTGTGAATGTCTTGTGTATTTAGGGATTTTATCCTCCGAACCTATGTTTCTCTCTTGGGATGGGAATAAATGTTAGGACTGGTGTAGTTGTGTTTTTATTTTATCTGGTCATAGTTGGGTATCTAGTGTAGCGGGAGTGTGGTTGTGTTTTATGTCATTAATTTGGGGGCCCGTTTTAAAGTTGTTATTCGAGTGTGAGTGTGTGCGTTGTGCTTGGTTGATTAGGCCACGTGACAACGGCAAGTTTCGACGGAGCTCCACACTGGCGGGATTTTTGGAGGAGTGGGACACTTTGCACTGAACGCTGGAGGAAGACAGTCCTGGCTACACTTTGTGGCGGATTGGTCCGGCTCCAAGACATATTTTCAATTTCTACGACCCTTTGTATCTGGGTCTCTGCTTTATACTACTTTTATACCCGCATAGGAGCGGCGGTTCGTATTTGAATTTTACGTGAGGCCGTGTGCCTACACAGACTGTTAGCGCATGACTGCGCGAGTCTACGGGTTTATGTTTCTCCCGTGAAATGGTGGTATCATGTGATTATATAACTATTACTGTCCTAGCTTCCCTCACGTAAGGGCTGGTGATCTGGTGACGTTGAAATAACTATGCTCGTGTCCGAGCTGAGGACTATTGATCCCTGGACATTCTAGATTTTCTCTACTCCTTTAACAAGCTCCAACTGACAGGATCGTCGATGGATTAATTAGTTAGAAGCGTGTGCATGTGTGAGTGGCAGACTTGAGGGTTGTGTAAGTTTCTTTCTGACCTATGAAGTAGTTTTTCGGTGAGAGTTTCCTCGTGGGTGGATTTGTGTAATAACTTTCTTATCTCGTAACGCTTAGCGGGTAACATTGTATTGTCGCGCCTGCGTGCGTGGACATTTATATTTAGTTCATCTCATACCTGGCTGTCTTCTTGTTTATGTTACTATCCCACTTCTATATATATATTTATCCCTTTTGATAATATAGTTTTTCTATCGCCTATCCCCGATGTTCTGCTTCATTAATTGCGTGAACCTCTTGTTGCAGTCGAATGTTATTAAGTTATCTACCATGATTGTTGTTTGAGTAAGTTCGTGGCCAGTGTCGTATTCCGTTGTTTATGTTGTGTGTATTCTCCCTGTCTCGTTGACAGGCTGTGTTTGCCCCAACCGATTGCATGAGAGAATACCGTTGAAATCAATAGATTTTTTTCCCGGGCAGTGTAAAATAGCACTTCTATTAAAATATCGCAAGTCAAAATTGTCTCCAAAAATCTAAAACATTGTAAATCTACAGAGGCTTTAATATTCCGGCTGTGAGAACCTTTGTAAATGAACCAACATCTCTCGGGCTGTGAGAACCTTTGTAACTGAACCAGCATTTCCCGGGCTGGGAGAACCTTTGTAAATGAACTAGCATCTCTCGGGCTGTGAGAACGTTTGTAACAGAGCCAGCATCTCTCGGCTTGTGAGAACTTTTACAACCTAACCAGCATGTCTTGCAATGTGAGATCCTTTACAACTTAATCAGCATCTCTTGAGATGTGAGAACTTTTGTAACTGAATCTTTCGGGTCGGCGAACCTTTGTAACTAAACCAGCATTTCTCGAGATGCGAGAACTTCTGTAATTGAACCAGCATCTCTCGACCTGTGAGAACTTTTGTGACTGAACCAGCATCTCCCGGGCTTGGAGAACCTTTGTAAATGAACCAGCATCTTTCGGCTTGTGAGAACCTTTACAACTTAACCAGCATGTCTTGCAATGTGAGATCCTTTACAACTTAATCAGCATCTCTCGTGATGTGAGAACTTTTGTAACTGAATCAGCATCTCTCGGGCTGTGAGAACTTTTGTAACAGAACCAGCATCTCTCGGCTTGTGAGAACTTTTATAACCTAACCAGCATGTCTTGCAATGTGAGATCCTTTACAACTTAATCAGCATCTCTCGTGATGTGAGAACTTTTGTAACTGAATCAGCATCTCTCGGGCTGTGAGAACTTTTGTAACTGAACGAGCATCTCTCGGGCTATGAGAACTTTTGTAACTGAACCAGCATCTCCTGGGCTGTGACAACTTTTGTAACTTAACCAGCATCTCTAAAGCTGTGAGAACCTTTGTAACTGAACCAGCATTTCTCGGATGTGAGAACCTTTGTAACTGAACCAGCACTTCTCGGATGGGAGAACCTTCGTAACTGAAGCAGCATTTCTCGGATGTGAGAACCTTTATAACTGAACCAGCGCTTCACCAATGTGAGAACCTTTGTAACTGAAGCAGCATTTCTCGAATGTAAGAACCTTTGTAACTGCACCAGCACTTCTCGAATGTGAGAACCGTTGTAACTGACCCCTGCTTTCTGAGGAGCACCTTAAGTCTTGTCTATTCTGCGTGTTTCAAACTATCGGCGGAGATTACAAACCTTTCCCAATGTTTACAGATGCTTCATTGGCAAACTTTTGAAACATAAAAGTTTGCTCAAACTAAAATGGAAAGCTTCAAGCACAATACAGTTAAAAAAGTAAGGAAACCAAAGTAGGGTTGCTTCTTAATAGATTGTCCCTAGAAACTGATGAGTTCTAATTCCTAAACAAGCAACGGACGACTATCACTCTTTATTCCACGCACGCATTCGCCTAAAGCAACCAACAACTAATAAATAAATAAATGAATAAATAAATAAATAAAAACTGAGTGAAATTGAAAATGAAGCTCAACATTTCTCTTGCAAATACCAAAACAGCGATAAAGTTTAGAAAATCTCCTAGCTTTGTTTGCTTGTGCGTTTGTGTGTTTGCATGTGTCTGTGTAGGTGATTTATTCAAAGCTCAAACAGAATTGAATGTTTTTTCACCTGTAGAAAACAAGATTGTCTTTGCGAAATGTTTGGTTTTATTCAATTTATGGTTGAAATTTTTTTTGTGTTAGAATTTTCATCGTATATCTCTGTTCCTTCAGTTTTTTTATTTTTTGTTTGTATCTTCCTTCTTTCAATTGTATTCTCTCTCTTTCAGTTTCAAGGTTTAGTTGCCGTTTTTTTTTTTTTTTTTCTTTAATCCATTTTAAAGGAATGATTGTATAGATGTTTGAGAGTATTCTGTGTCCTCGCGAGAAGACACGGACACACAGTGGATCGGGTTAGAAGCAACAACAGTAAACTCCACAGTGACTCGCTTTATCAGAAAGCAAATGAACCAAATACATACACACACAAAAAAAAATGTTTGCCTAAGTAGTATTTGTACTTAAAAGCAACAGTTCATGCGAGTCATGGAAACAACCTTTTATTTTTAGAAAGTGGACGTACACGTGTTTTGAACTGTTTAATCAAATAGAAACAATTTCATGTCAATTTCAGCATATAAGTTATTCCAAGACATATGAAAAGAAAGAAATTGACACTGTGATGTTTATGAACAACTTGATAAACATGTCACGCACTAGGAGATAAACTAACACTGTGATTTTTCCCTTGAAGCATTAGTTAGTAAATAATGCTTCCCGCTAAATTCAGTGGGTTTATCTGACATTCGGGACCTGGCCGTGGCTTGAGCGCTTATCTCACTACTTTCTGGATGTATGAGAACTCAGTCATCTGGGACAAAAAACTAAATAGTTACTTTAGCACTGTGGACGAAAACATTTTTTGTCCAGTTCATGTGCCACATCTGTACCCGACTTAAGAGACGATTTATCTTCTTAAGCAGCTTCTATTATCCAGGATTTTGTTTCACCGATTTTTATCTATTCAATTTCTTTCGTTACATGGTCTGGTTTTGCCGCCTATCGTATATGATCGTCAGGTTGGTCTACTTTCAAACAATCATTTTCAAAAACATTTACATATCTGGCCGATCTGACGCTGTCGGCATTACCATGGTTACAGTACTAGGCCTGTGAAGGACTTTGTTCACTTCCCGATTTTCTTCTCACATAACGTTTGCTCCTTCAGATCATCGGGTAAGATTTCGCGGAGGGTTTTTGTTTTTTCTCTTTAGCGTGCGGTGGCAAGCGGGGAGCAGAGAATCGAAAACTCTAGATTAATTAAAAATAAAAAAAAATTTTTTTAATTAATTTCATACCTGTATCATGAAAAACTCCCATCAAAGAGAACAGCAGAAACAAAACCCTCGATGATAATGATTTGTAAATTCTGAAAATTTTTCCATTCAACTTTTCATTTCCACTATGTTATTTTGTCCCAACAAATAGTAAGTAAACATAAATTTTATGTTATTACTTGCCGACTTCATCAAAACTTTTGCTGCTATAGCTTTCCATCTTTAGGGAGTGACAGATTTATTTTCATTATCATCATTATTATTCCTACAACAACTACCATCTCTATTATTATTATTATTATTATTATTATTATTATTATTATTATTATTATTATTATTATTATTATTAATATTATTATTATCATAATTATTAATATTATCATTATTATTATAATTATTATTATTATTGGTGGTGGTGTTGGTGGTGTTGGCAGTAGTAGTAGTAGTGGTAGTAGTAGTAATAGTAGTAGTAGTAGTAGTAGTAGTAGTAGTAGTAGTAGTAGTAGTAGTAGTA
>BLXT01002828.1:332406-350755 GCA_019648995.1 Plakobranchus ocellatus
AAAGACCCACAATAACCATCTCTTATTCATTCATTGATTAAACTTTTAGATGTTAACCCTAAAGACCCACATTAACCATCTGCCTATCTTTCAATTGATCAAACTTTAAGATGTTATCCCTAAAGACCCACAATAACCATTTCCCTATCATCCAATTGATCTAGCTTTATGATGTTATCCCTAAAGACCCACAATAACCATTTCCGAGTCATCCGATTGATCAAACTTTAAGATGTTATCCCTAAAGACCCACAATAACCATTTCCCTGTCATTCAATTGATCAAACTTTAAGAAGTTATCCCTAAAGACCCACAATAACAATTTCCCTATCATCCAATTGATCTAGCTTCTCTGTTGCGTTTACATTTTGGGCACATCAGTCTTTCTCTTCACCTATTGTTACAAATAAGATAGAGATACTAATTTATCATACACAATGAATTCAATAGGAAACTGTGAAAAGTCTGTTTGAAACGCTAGTGACTTCAGTAAGACTTTTAGATCTATTCTGTACTCAGTCTACCTTCTCAATATATCATAACAGTTGCCATCAAGTCTACAGTTCTATTTTTACACAGATGATGATTATAACGCAGTTTCTACAAATAAACAGAAAATGAGTTCCTAGTTCAAACCCAAACACACATAGTCTAATGTGTATTAAGACATTTTTCTATGTTCTTTTATGCAATTCTTCTTTTAAAAAAATATAGCCCCACAGATATCAGCAAAGCAACTACTCTCTGTATGCATCGACAAAACAAAACAAAACAAAAATTGAGCACAACTTCCAGAAATGCTCATGGGCAGCCCCTCTCATTTGCTAATGATATTTAGTTTGGATTAAAACAATGAATTAATTTGTGCTGATTGTAACACTTTGATAAATTAATATTTTTTTCTTTCTTTTTTCCACTGCCTTTTTCAAAAAAGTTAAAGCTTGTAGATATTGGCACAGAATTACAATATCTCTACCCAGTTGTCACTATTGCAAAGGCTTAATGTATGCAGCTTCTAGTTATATACCATTCAACATGCAAGTCCAGGTACGTTCACACTGGGCTCGAGACTTATTGAATCTTTTCGCTATTATTTATTTGCATGTTTTCCTCTCTAGAAACTGTCAACATTGAGGAATAAATGTGTAGTCAGGTTGTGTGTCTACACTTTATGTACATTTCTACAAAGAGAAATGCTAAAAAAAAAATTCTGTTCGTACACACACAATAAAAGTTCTCTTTTGGATTTCTGTTTCCTTCCAATCTGACTTGAGACTGTTTGAATAACCCCCCCCCACACACACACACACACACACACACACACACAAAGAAAGCACAGTGAAATTTCTGACATAGATTGTGAAATACGTACATTAGTTTTCACCAGTTGCTTATTGTGTTGTTTTTTTTTTTTTGGGGGGGGGTTTGTTCATTAATCATTAGAGATGATTGTAAGAAGAAAATTTAATAATTAAGCTGAACATTCAAATGTGATGAAATAATTTTTTTATTTAACAGATGTCAACTGCTGACATTCTGCACACACAAAATAAAATTTTAAAAAATGGGAAAAAAGGAAGAGACATTTTTATACTAGATGTCATGGATTAATTAAGCATAGACAATAAAACTTTATAAAAGCAAGGTTACTCAATGATTATCCAACTATAGTAATTTTGAATCCACACTTTTTTTTTTTTTTTTTGCTTTGAAAATTACTATGGCTAAATCAGCATAAATTTTGATCAAATAATTTCTAGTCTCTGGAACTTTCTGTTTAAAGGTATTTCTACTCTTCTATGTTTCACTAAAATAATGCAGGTGAAAACAAAATGTTTTTGGCCTTCTCAAACATAGTAGATAAATTAATCACTTATATGGTTGAGAAGGATTCATTAATATCCAGATAAATTGAAAAATCAAAATAATTTCTAAAAGCCCAAACCAACACAACACCGTGAAAAAGAGAAATCCAAAGTAAACAAATAAAGCGTCAAGCTGACAGCAAATTCTGAAGTCTCCTTAAACCATAGTAACAATGACATTGATGATTAGAATAATAACAATAATAATGAAGTTTATTTGTAATGCTCCCATTCCTCTTAACAAAGATGTAACATATTTTTTCCATAAGTAAGTTAAAAATTCTTTAAATGCTTTAGCAATAGCACAATTTAAAAAAGCCCAACTGAACTGAACCCACTTTGTCTTAATACATTGGTAAAATTAATACTTTAAGCCAGATCAAGTCCTTTTTTATTTCTCAAACTTTGTTAAGATATGAGAAAAAAAAATTCTTTCTCTTCAGGATTGACAAATGGTATGGGTTTCTTTTATGTGACATTTGAGAAAAAAATGCATTGAAACTTAATTTTATCAACTGGAACAATTGTATTGGAAATTCATAGATTGCATTCGAGTGTTGAGTAGTAAAAGGTTTTCAAAGTTAATATAGGCACCGTTCTTTATGCAACACAAATGGCTCTCATCAGGTAAGAATATTTTGCCTGTGTCATTCATGCTATGAAGCAAACAGCAATCTCTTTGAAAAAGGTAAGAAGAGAAAGCGATAACAACAAAATAAAAAAATCCAGGTGACACCATGGGTAGTTTGTGCCATTGAGTTGATTACTTATTGACAAATCAAAATAGTCCTTTCATTCTTTTAAACCAAAGGTTTTACTTAAATGTATACACATATATTCTCTACTGTCACCAAGATTACAATGAGAAGCAGTGTTTCAGTATGCCAAACAAGAGCTTTTGACTAGTTTTGAATGCTTAAATCATTAGAAGCCTTTTATTTGTCTGCAAACAAAACTGCGGGAGGTTGTGAGATATTTGTTTCTGTCAATAGCAACATTAAGTGTAAAGAGATTTGACAAGGGACTTACTATATGATCTAACCCCTTCAAAGGAGAGAAAAAATAAACAACATGAGAGAAAGAGAACTAAAATGTTCAGCTATCTGATAAGTTGATGATGGGGAAAAAAATGACTTCAAAGGAAAGAAAGATTTTCATAAAGAAAAAAAATCTGATGAAAGAGAATACTTTGAAAAACAACAAAAAGCAAAACACCTGCAAATAAAGAGCAAAATACATTTTAAAAATGTATATATATCAACCAGTGCATAACAATTTTCTAAACATTCATTTGTTTTTACCAAGGTTGGCTTTCCAGAGGAATGTGATAGGCAGAATGTGCGGGGCTGGTGACAAGTATGGGATAATCTTACAAAGCGTACAGATGGTCCATAACATGCATGGATTGAGTTTTATAGGCCTTTAAAAAAACAGACCAAACCAGATAGAACTGACACATTATAAAGATAAGAAATGCTGTCTGTGCAACTAATTTCCCTCATTTTCTTTTTCCAAAAAAGATTCAAAACAAACCAGCAACATTTTTTTCATCTTAGCAAAATATGCACAATTCCCCTTTAGGTTGGTCATCACGAGCATGCTGAGAAAGAGCCTAACTTGACATCCCCATTGGAAAAAAAAATGCAACTTTTTCATCTCCTGGCCAGGTCTTAAATGGTTTTGCTTCTTCAACTGGAATTGCACCCTCAACCAAGGATTTTAAAATAAGATTTTTTTTCTACACCTTAGATAAAAAACACAGAATTGTTTTAAGATTAAATTTAAGATATTTTTTTAACAAAACAAACTGCATGTTTTTGACATTAAAAAACTTTCTCTGTCATTATAAACAAAAACAAACAGAAAAGAAACTTTTCCTCTTACATATATCAATGATCTTTTCATTTTGTCTTCCCTAATTTGAGCTACTAATATTTTACTGGTATTTTTTTGTGTAGATTCACATATCAGGCATGCTAAACACTGTGCAAGTTAAGATAACATCCTTCTTTGAGCTGTGAGCAGTTGCAAGTGGTAGAAATCATGAAATGTTTGTGAAACACAGAGGAATATGATAAATCGTGCCACACAAGTGAATTGCACAGTTGTGTTTCAGCTTTTAAATTTCCTCACCAATTCCCCTACAAATCCCTGAGCTGCCGCGCATGAACGCTGGCATGAAAAAAGTAGGGAAAGTTCAGCCAAACAAAATCATTTTCAAATGAGAATAGATAGGATTTGAGCAATCAATATTAGAATTTGTGATTAAAAAAAAAAAATAAAAAAAAAAAACAGGTAATATCGCATATTATCTATGAAAATGACCTATAAGCAATGTAATGGAAAAGAATGTTAACAAATCTGCTTTTTGTATTCCACAAATCATTTGGAATTGAATCAATACATTTTAACACCTACATATTCAAAAGTGGAATTTCCTAACAATAAGTTAATATAATGCACCACTTAGGAAGTTTTATAAATTTATACGGAGAAGAGAGTAATAAGCATTCATGAAAATGTGGGATCTTTGATAGTGTGACCATAGATAAGACCAACAAAAGCACTACCTGGCCCATCCACACCCAGCTCAGTCCAGCGTACCATCATATCCTTTTGCTCTCTTTCAGGACGCTGCAAATCAGAGAAAGAGATAAAGAGATCAGGGTTAATATTCTTGTTGGAACAATGATGAAAAAAATGAAACATCAAAACCAGACATTGACAGGACAGGAGATTAAAGCACAATAGTAATAATGAAATTAATTTGGCTCACAGTTGACGAAAACCTTCCTCTTTGATTCATTGTGTATTTGCAGGAGCAAGGGACATTGCATCATCATTTTTTAGCTGATACATCTATGGGCTGATAATCAACTGAGAGAGCATTCTATACCTGGACTAAGTCTGAGTCAGTAGTCTGACTGAGAAAGGCAGTAATTGGGTACAATTTAAAACCATCTCACTAAGTGTAGTGATTATTGCGCTAAATTGATATGCCTAGTCAAATTACTCATCTATAGTCCTTCAGTGAGGGTTTCCAGCACTTGCATCGTGTCTACACAAAATAAGACACTTTGCTAGAATAAGTGACACAAATATTGGTAGAGTTTAATTTTTACATGGAACTATTCCTAAAACCTCTAGCACAGAACTGCAGTACTTGATCCTAATTGCAGTCTGTGGGTGGGGCTCTCTAGCTAAGTGTGTCTCAGTGGTGTCTTCAATTTCTTTTTTCTTCTGTGAAATGCTTTATTTTGTGGCGGCATAAAACATTTAGATTGAACGTAAGCAATCAGAATAATTGAGTACAGTGAAAACAATCACGCTAACCGAGTGTACAGAGTCATATCCAGGGGCTGGGAGGATTTATAAAACTGAAACTCACCCTTCTGGCCAGCGGAATGGTCAGCTCAGTACACATGCTGTTCAGGCTCTTCAATATTTTCTTCTCCCAAGCCAGCTACAAAATATTTGAAATACAGCAGATTAAGTTATATGATAATTACTGTGTGTTCAAAAAAAAAAGTCCTCACATCAATCAAAAGAATCAGCACATGCATTTTAACCAATTTAAACCATTGGTATACTCTGTAACTCCACTGGTAAATGAATTATCTATTAGTGAAAACGGGATTTCGTTTTTCAATTTTTCATTCTTATTAAAGAACCTTAAAACATGTAAAATTCAGTTTTTTGCTTCCTTTTCTCCTCAAAAACCAATGTGTGCAATAGCATAACTCATTGGGACTGGTCTCAACTAGGTTCCTCTTCTTTTTGACGGATTGTAGATTTTGAAAACAGCCCTAAGACTTGAAACAAATCTGTCCTTTTTCAAAATCCTTCATTGTGAAAACATTTCTATGCTCTTCAGTTCAGAAGTAACTCTGCTGAATTTTTTGCACCATCAGAAAGCACAGAATGAGGTTTTAAATAGCGTACAACTCATTAAAACTGTTGCAAGAAGTAAAGAAGTTGTTACAATTTGTTTAAGGATTCAACAATTTTCATTTCAGACTTATAGCATCAAGGCAGATAAAAAAGTAACTCCAATTTAAATCTCTTTTCCCTTCTCATCTCTCTCACTCTTTGCTCTCCACTCTTCTGTTTGCTCTCTTTCCTTACCTCACCTCTTCTAATAAAAAAATATGTATCTTGGTCAAAGATCACTCAGAGTTTAACCTCTGCATATATATTTCTGCTAGATTTCTTTTTATATTAAATTTCCTCAATGTATAAACTCATATTTACCTGGGCTTTCCTGACATAAGTGATAGGTTCCTTGATTTGCTCTGGGGAGCCCTGAACTCCACTGGAGGCCGTGCTTGGTTGGGCTTGCAAGAAATGATAGATGGCATTTCGAAGCTTACGGTCCCAGCCTAAATGTGAATAAAACGAATTAGAAACAAAACATAGTAGAAAACTTCAAGTAAAGAAAATCACTTCTTATTTTTTAGCCTTTAAAGTTTAGATTTTTTTAAATTAATTTTTTAATTAATTTTCTTTTTTCAAAGACAGAGCAAGGGCTATGATGTAGAGACCACTTGTCCTTAGAAAATGAGAAGCTTTGTAGCCCAAATAAATGTTGCCTGTATAAAAACATACTTTTCTCAAACACCTGAACATATTTAGCTCGAGAGTCTGACAAGCTTTGATTCCATATGGCCTCTAAAGAGTTTCTTTCTAGGATACACTGAATGATTTTGCTGAAAATGTCTATGTTATGGGGAAAGTATATATTTGAAGTTTGAAAAATTAAGTGTTCTTTGCACAAAATTGCAAGATTTGGGGCAAGTCTATAATCAAAGATACATTCCAAACAGCGAAAACAATACTAACAAACATAAACAAAAATATGGATGGTAAGAACTACTATATAATGGATGTGAGTGTTGGACAATAAAAAAGAATTTTAAAAAAAAAGGAAACGGAAAGAGAACTGAACGCAGTAAAGATGAAGTTCATCCTTGCAAAGACAAGGACGCTAATCTTGAGAAATCATCAAGTAAGACCATAGACAGAGGCAACTATAATTTTTAGGACACACTTGCTGCTACAAGAGTTTCAAAAATCTTACAATCGCTGGAATGATTGAAGGCAAGCATAGCAGAGATAGAGGGATTGGTAACAATAACAATTTTATGTCATAAGGTTTAAAACTGAGAACAGGTTTGAATGGAGGACTATGACCACCAATGTCTGCTCCGGACAGAGCACCTAAAGAAGAAGAGGTGTAAGTCTGCATGATCACTAAATAAATTTATGTTTAAATGAAAAATAGTAAACAGGGGCGGTATGCAACTGTTTATGACGATTTGAGGTCAAGTCAAAACTTAGTAAGTTGTACGTGGTAAGTTGTATTCAAGAGAGACAATGCGCCTCAGAATAGCTAGGTTTTCACCCTAACTTTCACAAGTAAAAAGTACTCGATCTTCTAGCCTTGAGCATGCGCATTAGCTTAGAGCGTCCTACTGTAGCACAGCAACAACATGGCGGGTGGATGGGGTGATATCAGTTCAAACCGCAGATGCTTTAAAAAAAAAAAAAAAACACCTAGGAAAAAAATAATAAAATACAATTTATTAGTTGATCAAGATTGTTGGGTTTTTTTGTGTTTATTGTCTTGTGCGAGCTCCTGTGCAATGTTTTAGCAGTCTTGTTCTGTGAAGAAAAATTGCACAAACTTAGTGTTGTCGGCTGTCACGCCTGTAGAAAACAATATTCATTGGGCCTATTTGATTAAAAAAAAAAAAAAAAACTGTTGAGACATAGAGTCAACTATGTAGATATCTAGATTTTTTTAATTCATGAGGAAAGAGCTATACATATCATCATAATAAATTTTGCAGTTGGTTAAGCCTAGGCCAAAAAGATGATAGATCTAGGCCTAATCTCAGATCTAGACTAGAGATCTAGATCTAGAACTTATAGAAAATACAGAGTTGAAAAAAGATCGAATATATTTTTTCCCTTGAATTGTTGCCCTGCTATTGTTTTCTGTTTTCTTCCCTTGTTTATGCTTACGAGAAATCTCGGACTTCACTCGGGCCTAGATTACTTCCTACACACTTCGTTTTTTGCCAATTCAAAACATGCCATTCGTTTTTTGTTTTTTGTTAAGCGTCTTTGGATGGTTTCTTTACAAAAAACCTGTCACATTATCATTTTGAATTACAAAACCAACAAGTTTGTTGCTCGTGATAATCCTTGCTTTATTTAGTTTTAGAGGATGAAAATCGAGACTCTACATGTCAGCAGAAGCCTAGGCTCAGCCTGTGACAGCAGATGACACAATGCAAATCATCTTTTCAATAATGTGAAGATTAAAAAAAAAAAAATCATTGCATTATGTACTAAAAGGCCATTTTTAACAATGAATTTGTCTGCCTGGGTATTCATTGACTTTTCTTCCTTTTTTTTTTTTGAGACGAACTCCTTCGATCTTTTAAATCCCCAACTACCATTCTAGGCCTAGAGAAAAATCACTGTTTGCGGCTGCGCAACTCGCACAAACATGGCGAGAGCTGTGGCTGCTAACCCGACCGACAGTCAAGGAGAACTTAGGAGACAAAATTAATTCACCCCCCTTTCTGACTTAGAGCCTTTGCAAGTCAGAAATTTTCAACTTACTGAGGCGACTTACCAAGTCGAAAAAAAGAGTGCATTTTGATCACATGAATGCGACTTACCAATTTGGTAAGTTTTGAATGTAACTGCCCAGTTGCATACGGCCCCAGATTTCCCTACCTGCTGTTACTAATCCATTTTGAACACCCTTTTTCAGATCTGTAAAGCGAATGTTTGTTCTTTGGGCTTCGTCCTGAATTAGAAAAAGAAACCATACCTGTCAGGATTTTTTTTGGCTTTGTAGAAGATAATCCATAAATTAAATTGACTTAATTAAATAATCCAACTAAATTACAAAAATCAATGGCCTTCCTATTCTAAAATAATGAAAAAAAGTAAGAATTCAAATTTCATAGTTATTGGACAATAATGAGCAATTTAAAGTGTGTTCAATGCTATGAAAGATGGCAAGATTTGTAGCTTTACAATTCTAGTTCATGTTTAGAGATGAGCATACAAAAGCAAGAAAACAATCCCGGTGAATGATCAATAAAATTTTTAATTTTGTCAAAAATAACCTTTCCCAGGATTGAATAAAAAATGCAACTATCATTAAGGTTCAGGTGATCAACAAATTTATTATAACAAAAAACTCTTTAGTATAGCTTTTGATTGTGTGACTCAAAACCTTACCTGAGCTGAGCAAAGAAGCTCATTAAAAAGAGAAGATGATCTCAAATAGCAAAGAACATTGGCAAGTAGATTGTCTGGCTTTTGCTCAAGGGTACCCATTTTTACTTCACAAGTCAAGTAACAGCCTAGGATTAGATCATACAAATTGTGTTCAGATCAGGATTTTGTAAAACAAATACTCAAAATACCGAAGTCTTAATGGGGCTTTTAAAACTTAGAATATTAGTCTACATGTATTGTAAAAATCTTTATGATTTTCTACATCATTTCTTTGGCTTTCACTAAAAGTAACCACCATTGTGGAATATTAACTGATTCACTACCCACACATATTTTACGACTGGACACAGGGGTAGAATGGGATTTTTCTAAAATTGGCTATAACTTTGTAAAAAGCTAATATAGTAATTTTCTACAGGATAAAACCATACAAATTATATATCAAATTGAAGGAAATTGGATCTAGTTTCTATAAATAAGCATCAAAAAAGAAAATTTGTTCATTTTTAAATTTTGAAAAAGCGGCAAACTGGATAAAAAAAATTTGTAAAAAAAATTTCAACAAAATATGACGATGTATAACACAGTAGTTAATATATTGATAATCTGTTGGCCTTGAAAGGTAGATTTTTATAAATTGTGATTACATTGGTATTTAAATACGAAAAATTGTGAAAAAATGTTTAATACTTTTTGATTTATAGCAAAATAAAGAAATTGCTATCAATTTGATAAATTACGGCCCCTGATGCATATATAGATTGAAAATTTAACAAAATATGGATGTAAACAGCTATTTCTACGTTCAAACTATGTGAAAAAGGAAGAATAGTGTAAATCTCGCGCATGGGCAAAAGTAAGTTGACGTACATTTAGTACTTTATTCAAATACTAACCCATTTACCGGCTTTGGGTCCAAATGTAGTAATATTTTGAGCCGGAAAAACCGGCTTAGGGTAGTGAAACAGTTAATAAGATTTCCATAACAATTTGATTGTATAGTTGGAGAGCTAAGTATACCAAAAAGCAAATTATTTCCATCTCACATGAATCAAAATTGATTGATTCAGCTGTAGAAATCAAGATAGTAATTTAAAAGAAGGTGCTGTTGTAACATATATGTATTATAAAAATGATCTCAAATTTAACCAGCCTTTTTAAAACGCACTATCTTGAAAACTGGTAAAATGTCATATTGATCTGTCCCATTGAAACATTCTTGTGGCTGGTTCATAGTTTGATGCACAAGATTACAATTTTTACTCAGGTTTTTAAAGCAAAAAGCTATTACAACAAGCAAAGTTGTAATAGCTTTTTGCTTTAAAAACCTGAGTAAAAATTGTAATCTTACAATGCTCTTTGTAATTCATAAGTAACTTTACAATTAGGAAAAAAAACTGTGATTCTGTTTGTTAATCCCAGATATTTTTTGCAGAATGTATATTTCAGAGGTAGCTCTAGACTGAGATATTTCCATCTCCGTTTGAATCTCTTATTTCAAAACTTGTCCTCTATTGAATTGCCGATTATAAATACAAGATTGCCTGAAAAATAAATTATCTAGGTTAGCGCCTATCTTTTATCTGTTATTTTAAATTGCAATTTAACTTCGATTGCAAATAATGATTGAAAAGTAATAAAACATCCCTCCAAATACTAAATATTGTTTTTTAAATATAGATCTAGTTCTATACAGTAAATTATCTTACTCGAGACAATGTAAAATAGCGTTGTCTTAACTTGTTGTCAAACATACATGTTTGGCCGCCATTACACGGCAACAAGTAAACAAAAATCGAGCAGAATCCGGGGCATGTTCAGTTTTGTCGCCTCACGCCTTTGTTGGGGTTGATGAGTATCTTTGCTCTGTCGCTTATTATTTTGTGCTTAAAAAGATTTATCATTCATTAACATTGCAAAAAAATTCATGAGGCTGATGCCTGTTATTCTGTTTTATATTATCTTTTTATTTGTTATTGAAGGACATTTTAGCAATGTCAGGAGTAGCCAAATAAAGAGTAGGCAGTACAAATCATCATAAGCCACCAGATTAAAAAAAAAATTATTTGCATTGTGAGACTTTGTTCACATATCGATCAAATTGTCATATAAATTAATATACATTAAATTTTTGTGCTTGTCGGTTTTTTTAACAAACCAATTTCCTTGGACTACACGACGCAACATCACAGAAATGCATTTGAACACAACAACAAACAATTGATATTGCAAAAAAAAAGGCTTACATGAGATACAGAGTAAAGTTTCCCATTTTAATCCTTTAAATTTATCATTATAAGATTTGTTATAAAATTATATTTTAGTTACAAGTGTTACAATTGTCATCGGAGTTCCATTTTTTTCTATTTTACGTCCCCTAAGTTTCATGAAATACCGGCGATGTCGTGCCACCTTTCATTATTACTCTTTTGGGCAATAATTTTTGGAATGCTCTCCCTTAAACGAAACCAACAACTTCCGGGGTGATGAAAACAACTTTTGTGAATCGTGTTCATTTCAAGTTATTCTTCAGTGATAGTTTTCACCGGCATTGTCCGTCACAACAGGACCTCGGACAAACATAAAGATAAATACAGCACAAGTTTGGTTTTCTAAGTGGGGATTGTTTAAGTGCCCTAGGAAACCCTGAAAAAAGAATGATTCCTTTATTAACTGAAGCGTTGACATTTATCGTTTCTGTTGCTGTTGTTGTTATATCGCTGGTAAGATTTTGCTCACGATCAGGTTTGAAAATTATGTTTTGGGCCTTGGTCTAATTTGGTCTTTCACAGTCTATAGTGTAACTCCGGCTCATAACAAAGAAGGATTTCTGCCCTGGAAAACTATCTTGTACAGAAGGTGTTCCGGGAGGCTAAAGTAATTATCCTTTAGATGAAACTGAAAAGGTTCTTATCTTCATTGATGTGCCTGTTTGATGAAATTAAGATAAATATATATTTGAATGAATGCACCAATCGCCATGATGTTGCCATTATTGTGTAACTCATTTTTAACCTAGTGGAGAAAACGTGTGTAAATCAAAGCATTCAAATAAATGGCTTAATGTTAAAAAAAAATCATACATGATGCGGCAAGAAACAATGTAGCCTAAACATGAGTTCTGTTTTTGCTTAAAAGAGACTTTAAAAGCAGTTGGTATTTCACTATGTTGTAATATTATTAAATATGGTAGTTTGCCTGTGTGGAGATCTTTCCAATTCCAGTAACACAAATTATCCCTAGTATTTAGAACTACGAGCACAAAACAACCAATTTCATTAAGTACAAAATTTCCTTTTGTGAAAGTCTTCATATTATAAATCACTTTATTAGAAAAAAGGAATATTTCTGATGCACATATTTTGACATCTCAATTTTAATGACAAAATGAAAGCAATTTTAGCAGTGGATGACAATTTTAAATATTTACCAACAATTATCAACAAATACAAATAATTTTGTCTAAATGATTTTGGAGTAAAATGTCAGATTGCTATCTTGGATAATGGCAACAAATTTTAGTTGATGAATCCAATTCAGCAGTTAAATTAGAGAAAAGAATGCAAGCGATCTCAAGAAATTGTGTTTTATTTTCACTTCATTAAATGGCTATGCTGTGATTAATAAGAGAATTTGGTTAGCATTCCAGCTTTTATCAAATTTTTTTCTTTTGTAATAATTCAGTTTTAAACTTTTATTTCTCATATAATCTCAATAGTTTTATTGTTTTCTGTTTTTTTTTCTGTTTGTCTCTTTTCTAATTGCACAGGAATATTTTTCTTCATGAATTTTGTTTTTTCTGGGGTTTTTTTTTATACATCTCTTGGCATATAGAGCAAGAAAGGCTAGAGATAAAATGTTGCGCTGAATAATGAAGTATGTAATGTCACAACAGAATGAGATGTTTTGTGGTAGAAACAAGTGTAATAAATAGGTCAAAGGTATGTCACAACAGTTCTCTCACAATTTGGCGGATAGTTGGCAGTACTCAATGCTCTTCAATCGGGCTTTCTATGGCTATTTTTTCTGCAAAACAAATTGTTTTGTCCAGACACTTCACAAATGTCTCTGTTGTCTGTGTTTGTCTATTGGGAAACAGGCAAAAGAGGGGGGTTGGTTTGTTTTAGTTCCAAGCTTGTCTTTGTTGTGAATAATTGCCATCACTCAGCCTGACTGAGGAGCTCTAGTCTGAGTTATAGGATGTTGCATCAAATTAAAAAAAAAGAATACCTGTTGTGTTAAATTCCTGCTGTTTTGTGGAATTTTTACCATAGGACACCCTACACTAATCTTGACAAAATAAATAAATTTTATTTAAGGATTGGTGCCTATCTATTTGTGCCTTTTCCTGGCAATTCGTTTCAAATCATTAAATCAGATCTGTAAATTGAATTTGGTTCTTTTTAGATTCAAGGCTACATTTTAAAAAATTTCTCTTTCAGTTTTTGTTCTATGCTTACAAGTCGACATCAAGCTATCCAGAGCTGAAGCGCCATGACAGTGAAAAGTTTTATTTTGACACTGGGACGAAAACCAAGCGCCGCTTCCCAGATTACTTGGACAAACCAACGCTAGACCTTTCAGTTGTTGTACCTGCTTATAATGAAGAAGCCAGATGTAAGATTTAAACTATCTTAGCTGACAGCTAAAGAAATGTGAACAATTTCACTGTCCTTTGATCTTAGTGCTCTAAAACTTTTTTTTTTTAACATTTATTGCCAATGTGCATTTTAATATTTTATGTGCAGTGCTTGTATATTTTACCAGCTTCATATGGTTAATGAAGCGGAAAAACTGAGAGATACAAAATTTACCTTTTAAATGACCAAAGTGAGTCTGCATAAATGGTTCGTTTGTTGATATCGACACTCTGTAGCAATTAATACTACCATATTTTGAAGCGTTTTTCATTTTCTCTTTAAAGGCAAAAATTTTACCCTTTCTTGCCATCTTAAAAAAGATGGCCAGATCATTTTAGACCCTAAAGATCATGGTGACTATCTGGCTGAAACCTTTTTAAAAAACTCATCTTCAAAAAATTATTCTAAGAAATTTCAGGAAAGTAAACAAAAAGCCGAAAAACATAATTTGAATTTTCTATCAGAAAATAATGAGCCTTGTCATAAACGTTTTCTCCTGGCAGAACTAAAAAATTCAGTTAATAAATCTAACGAGTCGGCAGCAGGTCCTAATGGTGTTTACTATCAGTTCCTGAGGCACCTTCCTGAATCCTGCCTGCAAAATATATTCTCCTTAAACTTTTCAATAACATTTGGACCTCCGGGGTCAACCCCCCATCTTGGAGGGAGGCGTCAGTAGTTCCAATTCCAAAACCTATTGCGCTAACAAGCTGCTTGTATAAGACCCTCGAGCAGATGGTGAATGACTGACTGGTCCATGTGCTTGAGTCCAGGAAGGACCATAGCACATTGGACCACTTGGTCAGACTGGACATCTTTATCCAAAAAGCTTTTGCCAGGAAAAAACAAGTCCTGGTGGTTTTTTTTTACCCCGAGAAAGCTTATGATACTACATGGAGGTATGGAATTTTAAAAGACCTTTTCGACTTCGATTTTAGGGGCAGGTTGCCCATCTTCATTTCAAATGTTCTAAAAGACCATCATTTTAAAGTTAAATTGGAGAACATGTTTTCTTCTTCTTACCACCAGGAATACAGTGTTCCCAAGGCAGTATTTCATCACCTATGCTATTTAACTTGTAAATAAATAATATAATTAACTGTGTTTCTAAACATGTCTATGCATCTTTATTTGAAGATGATTTTACTTTTGTGCTGAGAGTAAACACCTGCAGCATCTTGAGCGCACCATTCAGCTATGTATAAATAATGTTAAAAAATTGGTCTCCGAGAACGGTTTCACATTTTCGGTTTCGAAGACCACCTGTGTCCACTTCCACAGACAAAGAATTTACATTGAGCCCATCCTTCATCTGGATGGCCAGGCTAAATTTGAGTTGTTGTTTTTAGCTCAAAACTTAATTTTAGTAGCCATGTAAAACACTTTAAGGAAAAATGCTTAAAAGCATTGAATTTATTGCGTGTTGTGGCCCATACAGACTGGGGTGCGGATGGAGCCACCCTTCTAAAGCTTTACCGCACTCTAATCCAGTCCAATCTGGGCCACAACACTATATTTAATGCTCCATTGTCTAACTTTTTTACTAATTGTAAATCAGAACCAAATCTTATTGCGTAATACTTATCAATCTAAATACTATCAAAAACCAGTATGTCTAGTGCCCTCCACCTTGGGAGGAGCACCAGGTTAACTTTGATAAACAAAAGAAGGAAGATACCAGTGAGCTGGCCTGTCAGAAAGAATTTTTTCAGAATAAAAGAAAAATTGTCCAACCATTATGCTGTCTATACTGACGGCTCTAAACTGTAGGAGAAGGTTGCAGCCGCAGCCTATTTTCTAGAACACCCAGACTGCTCGGAGGCAACTCGCCTGAGAGAGGGGTCCTCTGTCTTTAGAGCTGAGCTCGAGGGAATTGCTTATTAAATACCACAAAAATTTCGTTAGCTACAGGGATAGCCTGTCAGCCTTATAGGCTATTCAAAGCAAAAATTTCAAAGTTAAAGATATCAGGCGCCTGTACAATTTAATCCAAAAATTTTCACCCTATGTCCACATCTCTTTTGTCTGGATTTCTGCTCATGTAGGCATCCAGGGGAATGAGAATGTGGGACAAACTTGCAAAGGCAGCTCTAAATAGAGCATCATGCTCAGGAAAACTCATTTGCTGGTCGGATCTGAAACCTAAAGTAAATGCATACATCCACATTGATTGGCAAGAAAATTGGGATGCTGAGGGGGCAAACAAGCCCCACAAAGTACTCCCCAACTTGGGAGAAGACCTCAGCAAAAGAGGTGAAGGAGTAGGTGGAAAACAGGAGACGGTAATGTGTAGGCTTCGGGTGGGCCACATATGGCTCACCCAGAGCTACCTTTTAAAAAAATGAGGAACAACCTTTTTGCTATGCCTGTAACAGCCTTTACACTGTCCGGCATATTTTAATTGAATGCTCAGACTCTCAAGTCACCAGGAGGAAATACTTCAGTGTAACTGACATGTACAGACTTTTCCGAGAGGTCAATCCCTCTGGCATGGTGGGTTACTTAAAGGAACTCCATGTCTATAGAAATATCTGAGGCTTTGTACAGATTCTTTCTAAAGTTTTCCTACTCAGTTGGATTTTTTACAGATTTTTACCTTTGTTTTAATTTATTTGAGCATCTGATAGAAGCCTATGAGAGAAAATGAATGAACGGAAACACTGAGATCACTGCTTAATGGTGGACTGGGCATACCAATAATCAATCAATCATTTTCTTTTTATGAGATTGCTCTTAAAAAATATAGCGGTATTCGCATTCTGTTTTGCATGATGAAATTTTTGTCAGTAATTTTAAAGATTTTAAAAGTTTTTGAAAAGCTCATGATGAGTTTGCCCTCCAGCTATGATGCAGTTACAAAATTAGATAAATCCTGGAACAAAACCATTCATCATTGTTTCTCTGCTCTCCACAGTGCCTGTGATGATGGCCGAGACAATGGAATATCTAGAGAAGAGGCAAACAAACGACCCATCATTTACATATGAGATCATCATTGTTGACGATGGCAGCAAGGATAACACCACAGAGGTATCAAAATGTTAACAGGAGTTTAAACATGTAAAGATTTTTAGTTGAAGATGAAAATTCAATAACAGTTTGGGTTAGAAATTAGAGGTTCTTAAATTTCTTTTAAATTGATTAAAGAGAACTGTTGTTGAGTTGCTGCATAGCTTTTAAAAAGAAGCCATCGAGAAAAGTGTGAATGAAATTAAGGTCAGAATAATATTTATGTTATGGTCTCGTCTAGGCAAACTTAAGTATATATACCTGCATGGATTAATATTTTTTGTGTATGTTTTTTTTTTTAAAGGTCAGCTTGAATTCATATAAATTGCTTACAATATTGCAAGGGTTTTTTATTTTATTTGTTTTCGTAGATTGGACTGCGTCAGTCAGAAAAGTATGGTTCAGACAAAGTGCGAGTGCTTACCCTCCATAAAAATAAGGGGAAAGGCGGAGCTGTCAGGATGGTAACTTTTGTTTTGTGTGTGTGTGCGTTGGGGGGGGGTGATTATATTATATACATATTTTATACACAAATATATTACAAACTAATGGGTGCAAATTCTCAAGCAGTGACTAGTATGCAGCACGATAAGAATTACTTATCAGTCACTGCCAGCCAATGGAGATCAGGAGCAATGTTGATATTGTCAAAATTGGGCCTAGAGTTTTTTCTGAAAGTGAAAAATGAGAAACTTTTGTTGTACATTTGTTTTAACATAAAAAAAAGCACACATGCCAACTTTCTTTTCGCTGCAGAAAAAATTACTACCTGTTTCAGGGTTGGCTATGCCCTTGAATGCTTTTGATGAACAAGGCGGGGGAGGGAAGAAAAGTCTTTTGTGGCATGTTTCTCTCAAGATGATTGAAACATTGTTATGGTGATTTGCATCTGCAGCAGATTAATATTTTTTTGTTAAGAGCCTAGTCTCCAGCTTGTAATTGTTTTTGATTTTTTTCAGCACTCCCAGGACTTTCTTTACCGCTATAGATGCATTGATTTGGCCAATATAATTAGACCTAGGCTTGGTGTCCTTTCAGGATGATAAATTTGGGAGTGATGTCCCATTTAGAATTTCAAGAAAAAGACACACCAGCAATACACATGTATTGTGCTACTGATTGTTATAGGGAAAAAAAAAAGATGATCCATTAATCTGAAACTTTGAAATAATGGAATCATTTTTCACAAGCAAAAGATGTCATCAATAAATCTACATGATGTACAACCTAGCTTTTTATTATTGGCTAGACCTTAGTTAAAATCAGCATAGGGCTTGAGCTTTGATTTGCAAGCATATTTTGAATATTTCAGGGCTGGGATTCGTCCGCGGATCTCCGCGTAGTCGGGATTTTGAAGCCGCGGTTCTATAAAAAAAATCCACGTAGACGCGAAATAAAAATTATCAGTAAAAAAGCGAAACTAGTTATCGACGAAAAATGAATCATTAAACGTACGAGCTGTACCGGAAATGGAAATGAATTTTGCAATGTTGGCTTCCAGAATACAATTTGCCACTGTGTAAAAGTGGCCAATCCTTTATTTTTAACTGACGTTGCCAGACAAATTGAACCAAC
>BLXT01002828.1:360436-370688 GCA_019648995.1 Plakobranchus ocellatus
TTTTTTTTTCTGCTCCTCAGGGACCAAAATGGTACCAGTATGGAGCTGGCTACAGATGGGACGGGACATTTTGTTAATACGTCTGAGATATTCTTTAGGAATTTGGAAGACTAAAACTAAATTTTAGCTGCTACATAATGTTAAAGCTTTAGCTCTTTTTTTTTCAAAGCGGTATATTTACATGGTTTTAAAAAATGGATTGTATTTTATTTTGTGTTTGCCTGACTTTAATCCTGGCAATAATTTTTGCAAGAAAAGGGTAAACCTAATTATTTATACACCAGAGAAATCTTAGGTTGATTTATGCTAAAATGAAAATGTTTTGATTTACTCCTCATTTTTTATAGGCATTGTTATATTTATATTTATTGTTGCCATTGTCCTGAATATTGACTTAGTGTTCTTTGCTTCTTATTAAGTTGCTGCAAACTTTTTGAAGTCATGGGAAGAAGTTTAGATCTTTTTGTGCTAAAGTTTATTTTCTCTGATGCAACATCAATTCTCTCTGGCTCGGTTAATTTATTATTTTTTTATGTTCTCCTAAAATATTGATTATTTTGACAAAAGTTTTTTGCTTTTAATTTATGATTCTTGGATATATTTATCTTGATAAAGGAAGAAGAGGATATAGAATCGGCATACAGATCACCTACAAGCCCACATCTTGTAGGAAAATCCCGTATTTTTCCCCTTGTCCCGCAATCCGGCATTTTTTTGTTAAAAATCCCACAAAAATAACTCAGAGCAAACCATTTTCACTGCTTTTTTTCCTCTCATAAAACCCTAAGGAACTGAACACATCCCAAAATGTTATCATTTTATCATTTCCTGTTTTCATTTTGCCAAGGATATAGGCTCCTCAACTGACTCTTGAGAACAGTAGCTGACATTTACGGAAATGAGCTTTTATTGGGTGTAGGCCTAATTTGCAATCAGATCTAATCTAGAATCTGGATTGATTGTGGGATTGATACCAGTCTAGTTTTCTTGAATTGTACACTTTTTTTTTTTAATTGAAAAAAGTTTACAGGTTTTAGGATCCTTCACATTTTAATCTTATTTTCGTTAAGTTTATATCTAGATCTTAACTTTTCCCCAATACACATTGTCATTCCAGAGGAAGACTTCAGCTTTTATTATTTTATTATTATTATTTAGGTTTAAAATGCATTTGTTATCCTTTTATAGAAAGATCATTAATTATAGATCTTGGCACACAATGTGGGCCACTTGAAGATTAAATCATGCATGAAAAAGAGACTTAAAATTTCTCCTGGCTGAAAATAAAGAATAGCTATTGACCTTTCTTCAAATTAAGAAATATGCTTTTTTAAAATTTAGGAAGCTAAAGATGGTTAAGGACTTGGTGACTCTATCAGTATGTATTACATTAATATTGTGAGGGTTATTGAATGGCAAGATGAAAAGCATGCAAAGCCATGTTATTATTGTAAATTTGCTTGAGATATGGATTAGTCTGATTGAAAATAAAGATTTTCTACATTCTTGGAGCTCTTGTTATGTATTAACTATTTCTGAGGATATAGGTGAACAAAAAAAGAAAAACTGTTTTAACATAATGTAAACTCTGTTTTAGAATATTTGACTGACATAGAAAACCTGAAATTGAAAAGAAACCATCTCTGTTCCATATCAGGCCAGTTGTTCAGGATTTCAGCTCAGTTTTTGGGATGCTATTGTTTCTAATAGTTTTTTTTTTTCTTTTGGCTTGAGGTATTATATTTTATTTTTACAGGATTTGATTCGTTAATATTTAATGGGTGGGGGGGTTATGTCGAGATCCCCCCAATTTTGCTGAAAATATCCCATCTTTGACATCTTGATCTCCCAAAACTATTAAACAAGTTAGGCAGGTCTGGGCGTAGCATCATAAACTTAAGTTTCTAATTGTTCTTATAAAGTTGTATTCTATGGTGTTTTTGTTTTATTGTGCATTGTTCTTGGTGACATAGGAATATATTCTGTTGTTCTTTTCATACAAAATGTTGTTTTCTTGTCATCCTAAGTGCCTCATTTTCCTTTTTCTCTCTCACTCACCCTCCCTCATTCCTGTCACTGATTTTTTCGACATCTTTTATGTAAGGATTAAAGTATGGTGGTCTGTTTTATACATGACTGATGTCGAGTGGATTTTTCTAATATGCATTAGGGTGAGCATGCTTGTATTTAGGAATCTCTAATCTGATATAAGTCAGGTGTAGAAAAAGCATTTGCATTTTGGTGATCTGATGTGATGTTGATAACAAAAAAAGTTGAGTTTTCTATGTATAAACTACTCCCAAGGGCAGATTTGATGAGGAACAAAACGTGTTGCAATCATACAGAGTGAGTCTTATTTGACTTTCAACCAAAAGCTTAACCGGTAAAATAATAAATAATGGCTTGTATCTCTGGGTGCAGAAGTTTCTATAGACATGCTAGAAACTTTCTTTACAAGAAGAGCAAGGAGAGTTTTTACATCAAGGATCTTGATTTGAGTTCATTCATGAAGATCTGCAACTCCGCTTGCTCCTGCATGTACATAATTTCACTTACTTTTTAAAGCTGCCATTGCATCTCTCCCGCCGCCCCCCCCATCCAACACCAATTCAAGACTGTATGTATTTGTTTGGTAACATCATATATGTTATCTTTCTGTACAGATGTGACTCAAACAGGCTCAATCAGCCAAACGCAAATTGTTAATCACAGAATGTGCTCTAGATTTTTTTTTTCTTCTAAAAAATAGTGATGACATAAAAAAGAAAGACCTAAAAAATTTTTTTTTACTTGTAAGGCCAATAATTTGTTGCGTTTTTGCTGTTATAAATGTACCACACTTTCATCGTAAATGAACTTAGAATGTTTCTAAAGCTGTGCAATGAGCTATAAGTATAATTTTTCTACTTTAAGTTCACGGTATCTTGTCGTGTTGGTTTGACTTAGAAAGGCAAATTAACTGAATTTTTTTTTATTTCATAATTTCTTGGGAATGCAGAGTTACCTTCTTGTTTTGTGTTGTCACTTTGAACAAGTCTGTGTTAATTCTGAATACATTCTTTTATTAAGGATATCGGATCATCACTGAACATTCTGAATATTATGAATTTTAAAACTTCCATGTTATCTTTTTTCCACAAGTATAATTTGGTCAGATTCACTTCAATTGAAATGTTCCTTAATTTATAAGGCTGCCATATAAGCGAGTGAAGAAGTGGTAGTTGATGCAATGCTTTATAATGAGGCTCTACTTTGCTTGTTCTGAACATTATTTTGGTTAACTTTTTAATGGTAATGATTTTATTTCAATGCTTTTGATCCGAGGTAGCTTTGCTGCTTTTGTTTTGCTCTAAATTACTTATACTGTTTGATTGAATCACAGGAATATCAAATCATGTGATGCCTCAAATGACATGCATTTCTATTTCCTCCCCATTACTCTTGTGTTTATTTTCAACTTTGACCTGACATATGAATTTCTCTAATAATACAAAATGTGTACTGTGCAATTTGTGATAGCAGCCTGATTGAATGAAGACCAAGTCAGGACTCCGCTAGTACAAATTCCTCTTGTATCTTGCCAAGCAATACCACTTTTTTGTGAGATGTTTTTTCTATAGTTACGTATTTGCTAGAGCTTGTCGGTCTGCTTATCCTAACAGTAACACAATTATGGTGGTCTGCTTGACCTGACCTGGGCGTGATAGTCAACAGAAGATCTATTTTTCTGTACTCTCTAGCTATAAAAATTGATTTTTGGCTTAAGTCCTTGAAAGATGTGGGTGATTCAAAATAAAGAAACCATTTTTTTTTTTGTCCAAGTCAAATTTGTGTGAGCATTAAGTGTTGGAAATATCTTGCAAAGATCTGATAATCAAAGGCTGCAATGAAATCAAATATATTTTCTGTAGGTTGATTTGGGTGATTGGCTGAGTTATTGAACCTTTTTTTGTATGTTTTTGAAATTTATTTTGGCTTAATTTGTTTTTGTTTATTAAGAGATATAGAGAAGTATTTCGTTTTATTATTAGCAATTTAAGCAATGTTTATTATGTGATAAATCAAGCTGATTCATGTAGCCAATGTCTTGCAACTCTGGTTGAGACACTTAATGATTCTGATTGTTTTGAAATCATTATGGTTTTTCTTTCAGTTTAAAGTTGCTTAGTTTTTGCTCTTGTATTTCAGGTATTCATATTTAGTATTTAAGCAACATATGTATGTCATGTGACCAGTCATAATGTGTCAGATGTTGCATATAGCACATAAACTTTTTTCCAATGTAAAAATTCCTCAACCCACCTCAGCCAGAATGAACGTAGCTCTATCCAGTTTTCACCAGTTCAAACCCCAGAGGACTTAGTTTCTGGCTGTTCCAATGGTTCAAAAATGTTTGAAATGTGACAACTGACTCCCATAGACTGGTCTCATGACATAGGTCTGTCTGTAAACCAGAGGGGAAATGTGGCAACCGACTCCTTCAGGCAGGTCTCATGACATAGGCTTGTAAGAAAACCAGAGGGGAAATGTGACAACTGACTCCTTCAGACTGGTCTCATGACATAGGTCTGTATGTAAACCAGAGGGGAAATGTGATAACCGACGCTTTCAGACTGGTCTCATGACATAGGTCTGTAGGGGAAATGTGTAATTTATTCAGCCATATATTTTGTTTGATCTGTTTTATTAACAACGTTAACTTTATGTTGGAACTATTAGGTGAACCAGTATGTAAATGTTGGTCTGAGCTATCAGTGTGTCAGTTATGGTCATTAATTGTGGTGGAGGTTTTGTTGCTGATGTGATTTGCTAATTTGTCTCCTATGCCCTTTGATTGTTATATGCCGCATATGAATGCGAAGGCTCAATCATGCTTATTGATATGGTAATCATGTTTTATTGAAAGTTAAAGTATGGCTTTGATCCTTGCGACTGAGATATATAAATAAGGGATATTTTTGTATGTAGTATATGATTATACCTTGTATACTGCTGCAGCCAAATGATGAGCAGAACCTATCATACTTTGAACTGCTGTTATAGCATTTAACATAGCTATGGCAATGTAGAAAATGTGGGAATACATGTTTGTATGATGTAATACATTTGATTTGAAGTTTTATAGAAAAAAATAAGGGTGTATTGATGTTATGAATAGTTAAAATATGAATAAATTAATAATGTAATACAATAAATAATATGCTTTCGGTTTCTTTTATGTTGTTTTCATTTATGTACTTGGCATATGTGCAAAAGCCATAAAACTGACAGTTCCGACAGCAAATCAAGTCAGTTTTCAGTTCTAACTGTCTCTCTTAGTCTTAGGCTAGGCGCACACAGAGCAACTTAAGTTGCGGAACGGTTTAATTGTCAGACTGTGAACAATGTGATAGATAAGGACTGTGCGCACAGGCAACTGAGGTTTCCAGCAACTGAAAAGTTTGTACTTTGTCACAACTTTCTGGCAACTCATCTGTTGCCAGATTTTTCTGTTACATACGATAAAGACACGCCATGGGCACAGTCTCTGACTTCAGCACGTCCCTGCCACTGCCATCATTGCTTCACTCACCACAATAGACTTTAAAGTACAAATGTACACACAATACATTGTATGCTGAAATGCTGCTCCTCCAACTGGTGTTTTGATGTATGTGATTGACAGTCCCACAAGACGAAAGGGTTCTCAAAACTGTCCATGCACATACAATAATAGTTTTAAAAACTTAGAATGGTATGTTGTCAGATCTTCATACAGTTTGACAAACTGCCCTTTTAAAAACCTCTGACTAGTCAAAGGATGAACCCAAATCGCTTCCTCCTTTTCTGTTTTCTTAGTGCAGTCACAACAGCACAGACAACTGCATTGTCGAAGTCCCTGACAGCAAATGAGCAAGTTGCCAGGATGTCGCTCAACTCTGTGTGTGCAGTGCACAAAAAAGTTGCCTGGAGACTGAAAAATCTCTTGTGCTCGCCTAGCCTTAGGCTGCGCAATCAAAGCAGCAGCAAAAAGAATGAGAGTAAGGAAAACAGAGTAGAGCTGACATATAAGTTATCAATATTAAACAAGTTCACACTTCACAGACATGTTACAATTATTAGCGTCATTATTCATTAACACTCTCCATAGAGATACATGTATTACTATTAGTTACTATAAGTATTACACTTACGAGTTTCATTACACATGTACACCCACATATTTCAATGCATGCATATCATGTACTTCATGTGCACCCTACACAGCCATATTAGAATACATATGCACCTTTCACACAGCCATTATGTTGCAATACAGTGGAGTCCGCTGAAGATAAAACCAATTTAAGGTAAACTTTGGCTTAATATGAACTCCTTGTTTGGGGCTTATTCCTTTTTTCTTTATTTTTAGTTACTCTTTAATATGAAGTTTAGATAAAAAAATTTTTAAAATAAACTTTTTTCAGCTGGTTTCAGGTTTATCTGAAGAAGCCGTCACTGTAAATGTGCACCCTTCACGTCATATTACAATACGAGCCGCCTCCTTAACCATATAACACTCCATGTTCACCCTTCCCAGCCATATAGCACTCCATGTTCACCCTTCCCGGCCATATAGCACTCCATGTTCACCCTTCCCGGCCATATAGCACTCCATGTTCACCCTTCCCGGCCATATAACGATATGTTTACCCTTCCCAGCCGTATTACACTACATGTTCACCCTTCCCAGCCATATTGCACTACATGTTCACCCTTCCCAGTCATATAACAATACATGCACACGCTTCACCTAGCCATATTAAAAATTCATGCGCACCCTTCACATTTTATTCCAATACCTGACACCCTTCACAGACATTACAAAACATGCACACCCTATCCATATCAGAATACGTGTATTCTCTTCACATGCATAGTAGTTTTTAGTACAAATACAATACTTGATACCCTTCCCAGCCACATTACATTGCCTTATACCTTTCACAGCCATATTACAGTACCTGATACCTTTCACAGCCACGCTACAGTACCTAATACCTTTCACAGCCACATTATGGTACCTGATACCTTTAACCGCCACATTACAGTCCCTATTACCCTACACAGCCACTTTACAGTGCCTTATATCTTTCACAGCCACATTACAGTACGTAATATACCGTTCACAGCCACATTACAGTACCTAATTAATATACCTTTCACAGCCACATTATGGTATCTAATACCCTTCACAGCCACATTACAGTAGCTAATACCTTTCACAGCCACATTTTGATACCTGATACCTTGACAGCTATATTACAAGTATCTTTTATCTCTGCTGCACTAAGGCTCAAGAGTGAAACTTTTTTTTTTTTTTAATCAACTACACTGCCGCCTACACGCGATACCTAGTACAAGATGTTTACTTCTCTCTGTTCTCTGTAACATAGTGCATACCTGTATTGTGCCAGAGACAATAATGTTTTGCTATAGAGAACAAGGAGAGGTGGTTTACAATTCACTAGGTGTCGCGCCAGTTCTTGGCAAAACAGTTGATGAGTCCAACTCGATGTTTTCACGATCTGTACATGTTTGGCACGAAACAAGATTTACGGTTAGTTGGAAAAAAGTTTTACCTTTTTTTTTCCCCTCTTTTTTTCCAAGATGCAAAGTACGTTTTTAAGCGAGGATTGTAGTGTCACGAAATAGATGCTCGTAAGTTTGGGGTATTTTGTAAAGTAGCAATTAATACTTAGAGAAAGTGGAACCCAAGTAAGAGTAGTCCTACAAGGTTTCCTTTTGTAATTTAAACTTAACGTACGACACAGTGTTCTTTTCCAAAATTGGAACTAAATCAGACCTACTTAGTTGCCGGCACGCTATGCAAGCTTTTTAAGGTGTAACTTTCGCTAAGAAATAATTGTTAACGAGAAGGCATTGTTCTTATGTGCGCGCTTTCCAAAACAATGCATATTTTTTAGCACACAGCACAAGTCCAAAAATAGTAGTAAAACTATCAATTACAATACATATGCACCCTTAAGACAGCTATATTACAGCGAAGACATCGTGTGACAACTGACATTATGACATACAATGTAACTGGCAATACTTTTGCACTCTTAACACAGCCATAGTACAGCGAAGATATCGTGTGACAACTGACATTATGACATAAAATGTAACTGGTAATACATATGCACCTTTCATACTGCCATAGTACAGTAAATACATCGTGTGACAACTGACATTTCCACATACAATGTAATTTGAAACAGCCAATGTTAGGCTTGTAATGATAATATCAAATGGGCCTCAAAAGAGTTGTGATAACAATTTCTTGATCGTGATTGGCGCGGAAACTCATCCAGCCGATTATTTTTGCCTTAATGAGTAAAACCGGTGTTGATTTTCCACAGTTTTTGCTTTCAAGCACTTGTTTTCATCAAAAGAATAAAGCGTGAATTAAAAATCTGACAGACCGGCAACAATAATTTTGCAGAATCTTATGGGAATGCCAGCAAATTCTCATACCTACACAAAAAAAAATCTTCCTGTGTTTGTTACGAACCAATTTTCATATGATCAGCAACAAATTTTAACGACGGTGAAACTTTTAGAACTGGTATTATAGTTCTTTGCCTTAGGCGTGCATTTCTTTTGCTGATGCTTTTGTGTTATGCTTTTTGCGTATACATCAAGCTTTTCATGTTCTATAGCTTTAAAAATATTAAATAAAATATACCGCATTATGCATATTTACCACAAAATCAAAGGAAGTTAATGGCATATGGAGCATTATAAACTACACTATGAAATTCTTTCTTCTTCTTCTTCTCCTCCTCCTCCTCCTCCTCCTCCTCCTCCTCCTCCTCCTCCTCTTCTTCTTCTTCTTCTTCTTCTTCTTCTTCTTCTTCTTCTTCTTCTTCTTCTTCTTCTTCTTCTTCTTCTTCTTCAAGTGCCCTGTCTAAAATAGACATTGGCGATCATGTTCCTCCACTCAAACGTGTTCTCAGTTAACCTTTTAAGGCTGTTGTTGCTACCATTATCATTATTGTTGTTATTCAAGAGTTAAGACTTTCAATAAAATGTATTCTCTTTTTATCTCCGCACGTCACTAGGTTAACCTTCAATCTTCCCAGTGATTGCAAAATAGTCTAAAATTTATGGCGACAAATATGTTCTGAAAATTGTAGTTGCCTCCGTCTTATGATTGTAATTGATGATCACACAATAATAACTTCTTTCAGTACAGATTCATTGAACTTTTTTTTCCGTCCATGGTATTCTCAAAACTCTTGTAATAAATCACACCTCTACTGCTTCCAGTTTCGATTTCCTTTTAAATTGTTCAACACAAACTACCATATATCATAGTAGCCTACTGATCTTATATATGTTTTAATTACCCTTGTTTTGGTGCTCATACGCATGCTTTTGTTGGTCACTATTGATTTTATTTTTTTTTTTTTGTTGTTTTGTTTTTTTTAAATTATCTTTGGCCATGACTATTTCTTTCCTTATTCCACTTGAGCATCTATCAGCTGGTGTTTTTAGGTAGCCAAGATATTTGAATTTTGTAAATTATTATTTTTTTTTCTCCTTTGCTTTTGAGATTGCATTTGAGGTTTGAGTGTCACTTTGAGATAATCTTGCATTCCCCCCTTTTTTTTCGACATTCAAAGACAGCCTATTCTTTCGCTCTTTGTGACAAAAGCATCTAAACGTTTTTGTAGACTCTTCACTATATTGTGCTATTAAAATTATATCATCTGCATACCTGAAATTTTTTCGTTTTACTTGTAAGCCAGATATATCCTCTACATTCCTCAAGATTATTTCACGATTTAGGTTAAAAAGATCAGGAGACATTTTAAAATCCTGATTCAAATCTCTTGCTATGGATTTGAAATTAATGCGTACTTAAGTTCTTATAGATGCAGTTGATCCCAGTATAGATTTCTCATTCCTCTCAGATCTTCATCACCAATTTCTAATGCTTCTATTATATGAAACAGTTCTTTATTGTTACGTTGTCAAGAGCTTTAGAATAAGCAGAGATGGAAACCTTTTTGTATTTCTATACATTACACCGTTCGAGTTATAAGCATTGGCAAAGTGAATATTACGTTTCTAGTTCCTTTATCGGGTTTAAAGTTAAACTGTTTTGCGGATATTTCTGGTCTTAGACTCTTGTGCATTCTATGCAGCAAAATATGTACCAGGATTTTTGTAAAATAGCCCATTTAACTAATTGCTCTACGAAGTTCACATTCTGCTTCCCCTG
>BLXT01002831.1:104004-120548 GCA_019648995.1 Plakobranchus ocellatus
TAGTAGTAGTAGTAGTAGTAGTAGTAGTAGTAGTAGTAGTAGTAGTAGTAGTAGCTCTTGTCTTAGCGGCTTGCCCTCCACTGTTTAGGATCTCTCACTTTAGTAACCATGCCCACCTTTCTTATCCCGATACTCGTGTACAGCCCTGGCGCCACTGACACCCCAGCGTCCTCTAGAAACGGCATCTCTCTGTTGCCATGGACCAGAATCTTCACGCCGCCCACTGGTGTTGTGTTGAGATATTCATGAAGCTGGACATCCAGCTCTAAGACTAGTCCATGAAGCGGCCCGGCTTTCACTGTTGTCCTGCAATGTACAAACAAACGTTGTATATTTACCTTATCCCTGCTGTAAATTTGCTTTTTTGTGGGGCTTTGATTTGACTACCGATTGCGAACCCGCCCTGATATCTGCAGGGACATCTCTGACGCGAGTTCGATTCCCGCGATCAGTTCCATGGCTGGTTATTCAGTGTTAAGTTTGACCGTTCAGTTTCGTTATGATCATTCAGTACCATGGTTGGTCATTCGGTACCATAGTTGGTCATTAAGTGCCATGGTTGGTCATTCAGTGCAATAGTTCGTCATTCAGTGCCATGGTTGGTCATTCCGTGTCGGTCATTCGGTACTATAGTTGGTCATTCAGTGCAATGGTTGGTCATTCAGTACAATAGTTGGTCATTCAGTGCCATGGTTGGTCACTCAGTACTCACAATGGCTAGCCTTTCACTTCTTAAAGAGATCATAACGAAAAAATATAAGTCATAAAGCACACACGGCTTCACTAATAATAACGTGCATAATTTTTTAACTTTTACAGTGAAGCGAGGAATAAAATAGGGGAAAGAAAAAAAATGGTATTCTGTGTGTGTGTTTGTATATATTGCTGTGTCTGTTGAGAAAGAAAGGGTGTTTATTTGTGTGTCGGTGTCACTAATGGCTTATGGATGTAGTTGAGCACTACCTGTGACACTGAGTTCTGTTAAATTATCTGGAGAACAGAAATCACCCCCAAGCCTTGCCGATAATTGAACGAAGAGTTTATTAATTTGAATCAAGAACATTTTTAGAAGAGCAATTGAGTTTCACAATTATTTTGAACTACAGTTTCTTTAGCATCACCGGTTTATCTTTCAGCGAAAACACTAGTTGTGCAATGCATAATATAGGCTAATAAGTCAATATAACATAAACATCTCCTTGTAGAAAAAAATAGAATCATCGTCTTATGTAATGAAGGTTGGTTAAAGATTTTGACCATACAAATAATCTCATTAACCCCGCCCCCCCCCCTCCCGACACATGACACTCCTACTGTGTTATCGAGATACGATCCAAAATACCCCTGTAAACAAGTTCTCACACCTTCAAGAAACTTCTAGAAATCTCCAGATCCAAAAGGTAAACGAAGGCAAAACAATAATATTTCTAGAAAAAACAAGCCTATTCAAAATCTGTTCAAACATTACCAGCAGACATGGGCAGCTTACAATGTCTTCCACTCCAAGTCTAGATTTAAATCTAGGGATCGTGTGACGGAGGGAAGGGAATACGAGTCCTTACGTGGGTATGGTTTTTCTGTATGCGTAAGTGTGCACGGTGTAGAAGGAGAAAAAGAAAAAGAATGACTTTTTTAAGTGCATATGATCCGTTTGTTGCACTATGATGTTAGTCTTTATACCCTTTTCAGGCAAGGGGGTGGATAGATAAATGGAACTCGAACCTGCGCCAGTAACATATATGCAAATTCGAGGGAGGGTTCTCTAGCCATTGGGCTACCTAAATGTTCAAGGATAATAGGAAAATTGTAATCGTGCGCACAAAGCTTCTCCACAGCAAGGTATCCTCGAACTTTTCATGCCAGAGCGTTGACCGTCCAAAGTTCGAACCCATGACGGTTGTTTAATAGTCGACTCGCTGACCGTTGCGCCATCAATGTGCCGCGAAAAAAAAGAGTAGGAAGATGACAAAGGAAAATGGGGAGGTGTGCGGAGAAAGAAGTGGAGGCGGAAGAGGATGAGGAAATATAGGAGGAGGAGCCAAAAGATCAGGAAAAGAATGAGGAAGAAGAGGACGACGACGAAGAAGAAGGACGAAGAGGAGGAGGAGGTGGTGGGTGAGGAGGAGCAAACCCTGGTAGAGGTGTATGGAAAAATGAAGGAGAAGGGAGAAAAGTAGAAAAATAATCAGGGGAACGGGGAGAGGAGGAGTGGGAGGTTGAAGGCTGTGAAGTATTATATTATAGCTTTCCTTTTAAGTATATAAAGTAAAAAAAAAGTAAAGTGGGTCTAAGCAAAGGGGAACCAAGGGTAGAGTCCTAATTGTTCTTGGCATATGGCTTTATGAGGTAGTTTGCCGTTGTTTTGCTCGCCGCCTTTACTTTCGTCGGATCTTAAGAGACCTAGCTACCCGTGGACTCAGAGGAGCAATGAAAAATTGACTTGGGATTCGACTTTCGGACCTCTTACTTGATAGCCAGCTGCCTTACCAGATGAGCCACCGATCTTCCCTGTTATACAAATATTTTTATTTATTTTACTCTCCGCTATGTTACAGGAGCACCTTCAACTGAGGTATTCTCGTGCCTCTGTACAGGCCTATTGTGTTTGTTTACCACTTTTCTCTGGACTTGTCCTGAAAGCTTGCGAATGTGTAACAGTTGCCGTGCTGAAGGCTGAACGAGTGGGTGAAGTTTAGGCCCGAACACTTTTCCTGAAAATAAATGACCAAAGAAAATTATGAAGCGAAGATTCAAGCAGAAGTTACGGCCAGATAGACAGAAAAGACAGACAGACAGACAGGCAGACAGACAGACAGACAGACAGATAGACTGACAGACAGACAGACAGATAGATAGATAGATAGATAGATAGATAGATAGATAGATAGATAGATAGATAGATAGATAGATTGAGAAAGAGAGAGAGAGAGAGAGAGAGAGAGAGAGAGAGAGATAACAAAAAAGAAATTAAAAATCACATCAACAGAGAGGAGCTACATGATCATATGTGCATTGAAGAAGGACTAGCGAATACGAAGGGCGAGAACCAACCTGATAGAATTAGAAATACTTTATAAAGCAATTACACTAAAGTCTCTATTCACGCACTTATGTCCCGCCCCTCCTATACTCAAACCTCTCTCTCCTAGCTGCACTCTATTCACTTAACTTGTTTAATTATTCAGATTTACCACGAAAATAGTAAAGCATTTAGAGTGAGACCCATATAGACGAAAGCCACAAGTTTCTTCACGCTCTTTTCAAAGGGAAACAGTCCGAGCGGTTGTGTGCGTGAGTAAGTGGGGAAAGGGGGAGAGGGTGGGTATAGAGCAGTAACGCATTTCGAGCTAGATCCATAGAGAACAAATTCATGCGCTGTATGTTTCTGTTAAAAGCAATATAGAATCAGCCATCATCCAACAAAAAGGATCCCAACCACCAACTGAACGCAGACAACACCAAACCATAAGCTTCAGATTACCTGCAGGCCACAACAGACTAAGCCAGCACATATTTACAAAACTTACTAAAGTCGGAGAGATTCCCGATTGGCACCTGAGCATCAATTAAAAGAGCGCTTACTGTAGTCGTGTCCAAGACTTATGGCTCTAGAAACTTGACCAGAATAAAGGATATCCCCATTACCAAAAACCTGAACGGCATACTCGAAAATTGTATCGTTACAGATGACTTTGTGCTAGCCATTGGTATAAAGATTTGATGTCTTGCCGGCCTAGCGGGATTTTAAAGAAGAAGTTGAAAGCAGCAAAGGGGAGTTGAAATTATGAACAAGATGCCAAGCTAATTAGGAAAGAAAAATATTTTGGCATTTAAAATTGAGATTTATCTCACAAGCATCTCTGAGAAAAAAAAATCCACGATCTCAAAAATTATATCTTTTTCCCCGTCATGCTCAAAAGTTGCTCAAATTCTGCGAAATAGAGCCAGGATGCAAAGATGTGAAGGAAAACGGGTATGAATGACACGAATGGCTTTTTACTGTGCAGTTGTAAGTCTAACTGAAGACTGCCTGTAATAAAAAAAGTTATTTTAAATAGAATAAATAACAGATATCACTCAAATTCTTCCAGAAATTAAAGAAAAATTTTAAAGTTTTACTATTTTTTTAAAGAAGAAAACGTTTAGACCCAAAATATAAATTCGAACGACCCATAAATTGACAAACATCGGCGGTGTATATCTCAACGGGCCGTCCAACCAACTCTCTGTAATCTTTTCAATAACATATCGGCCTTCTTCTGCATCCACCGCCCACAGCTTCTACAACATACAAGTCATGCTATACAAGGGCACATGTCAATATTATACAAACAACTCATTCTAGAAAAAAGAAAAATCCACCGCCTTATATAATCAAAGTTCGCTAAAAATTTTGACCAATCAAAAAATCTCATTTATCCTCTCCTCAAATTGTAAACATCACAAGCTCATCTCGTCTCCAAGACACATTCTATCAACTTTCTGTAAACCATGTTCACAAAGATTCAAGAACCTTCTAGCAATCACAACATCTAAAGCGGTCACCAAAGCTCAAACAATAATAGTTCTGTTAAACTAAAATAATCCTAACCTATGCCTTCTCAAAATTTGATCTAATATCACAAGTAAACATAGCCAAGTTATAATTTCAGCCGTCCGGAGTTCAGATCTAGACTCCGCTCATTACAGCCAATTTCATCACATTGGGAAAATAGTCTTAGACTGAGATTTCGTTAATCACATATATTATATATGTATATCAAGACTTAAGTACAATTATCTACCCTGTTTTGAAACGCAGCATATTATATTTCTGACATAGATAAGGCTTAGAAGGCGAGAAGGCTTCGGTGGAACAGTAGAGCATTTAGCGTAATACCTTACCTGATTGAAATTGCATCTGATAAGCATGTCCTCGATGGTATGTCCCATGGAGATTTGTTGATCCTGGTCGTACGTTCTTAAAGCTAAGTTAAGGATCCTGTTGATATAGTCCGAGTTGTAACCTAGCTGTACGTAACAATCAGAATAAATGGCAATAATTATAATGCACTGTATTCGATCAGGTATCATTCATGTGAGCAACAAATCTAAATCGATAATATAAAAAAAAAGAACTCAGCATCAGTAACAACAGCCACAACAAGAGCAACGACAATAACTACTACTACTACTACTACTACTACTACTACTACTACTACTACTACTACTACTACTACTATTGCTACTACTACTACTACTATTTCCATTACTGCCATTGCAGCTGCAGTTGCAACTAATACTGCAACTATATCATATTTCGCGCAGAGATCTACAGAAATATTTCTGTTGCCGTTCAAATTCTAGCCCTCTTCCAGAGCCTGATCTTGAGTCTGCGATTATGTTGTATAATCATCAACAGGAACACCAGCATCAACAGCAATAATTAAACTATTTCTATCACAATAATTATCATAATTGTCGCATTCAGGCTTCCAGCGACTCCCTTTACGAACGCACCCCGAGATTGTCCGGCATACGCAGTCGTATGGAGCGCAAATTTTAATCTGTTGAATAAATCTTCTAACCAATCAAATGGTTTTGTCCCCAGTACGAGTGCGCATGATCGACTATCTCGGAGGATGTTCGTTAAAGGAGACCTTATATGCGGCAATAAATTAAAATAACAATAATAGTAAGAAGAGAAGAACGCAGACTACACCAATAGCAAGAAAACGAATAGTACTACACCGAAAAAGGGAAAGCTTTTTGGCCTTACGTCGCTGTATTCTTGAATTGTATTCAGAATATAATCTGTTGCTGCCGAAAGTCGCATCCGGTTCAAGTTACAGAAAGTGACTGCTGGAAACTGCAGCTCGCTATTGTATTCACTGGACACAGCCGTTGCTACTGGGTGTGATTGGTAGTCTGTTATTATCTGAGTCACATTGAAGACGGCCCACACGGCAAACCCCAAAACAAGGCTTGACCACAGCGCCTTGCGCCAAAGAGGACCTTGACCTATTGCCCGGGACACACCATGCATGCTGGTCGACTGGGCGAAGTTTTGGACAAGTTCTGTGGCTTTCACCTCATCCTCCTTGTTTGAAAAAGTGCTTCTGTTTGCCGTTTTACCAGTGGTGATGTTGCCATCAAGAATACTGTCGCTGATTGCTGTAACGTTACTGTTTTTCTTGATAGTCATAGTTGCTTAGACTATAGTGATGTTGTGCGGCGTATTCTGTCACTTGTGGTAACGTCGGCAAAGAAGATGCGTCTCTTTTCTGCTGACATTATTCATGACAGATATTATTGGTGGTGGTGGTGGCGGTGGTAGTGTGAGCTGTGGTAATGTTGAAAGCAGTGTTTTCGTGGTAATAGTTGTGCTTATAGCGTTGCTGATGTTTGCAATGGTGGTATTGTTAGCAGTGATTATGGTAATGGTAATGTTGTTAGTGGTGGTGGTGGTAATTGTGGTGTTGATAGCAGTGATGGTAGTGATCGTAATGGTGGTGCTTGCAGTAATGGTGTTGGTAACGGTGGTGTTATTAGCAGTTCTGGGGGTAATTGTAGTGTTGTTTCCAGCGGTGGTGGTTACACAGTGATGTTGATAGCAGTTGTAATGTTGGTAGTAGTGGTGGTGATAATATTGATGTTGGTAGCAGTGTAGCTGTGTAAATGGTATTGTTAGTAATGATGATGGTGGTAATGGTGATGTTGGAAGCAGTGGTGAGAGGCTTTGGATGCAAAATGTTTACAGTTATGACAAAACAAAACCACATCTGACACTTTCTTACATAAATATGAGCTTTTACATAGACGTAACATTACCCAGGTATTGGAAACATAACTGAAGAGCTCATCATTATCAATTCTTTTCTGACATTTGTGTAAAAACATACTGCAGCTTAGTAGGCACAATTTTGGAACAATTTTGCCACAGGTCTTTATTTTATGGACTCTTAAACTTCAAATAATTTCATACACCCTTTCATGATACCCAGTAGGAATGAATTAAAATTTCGGACTCTGTGTAAGACTTTTCTATTTAAAATGATACAGAAAAAATGTATAAAATAGAATATTCAAGACTTTATAAATCTCTGTGGGGGGAACATATTTTTTAACCCACGGTTAAACAGAAAGGGCCAAGGAAGTAAAGTTTGCATAAATTCACATCTATGATATTTTGGCTAATCTGAACGCTAACAAAAATTTTATTCACAGTAAATGAGTCATACAACTTTGTTACTATCTTCCATTCAAAGCCAGTCCATTGGAAATTGCTATTGTTTCATTTAGAATTTCATTACTGTTATCGATATTTTCACACAACAGATTAACAGAAATAAAAGTTACCGGTGTGAAAAAGAGCATCTCAAAGTTCCTGCAAAGACAATACTACACTACACTACACTACACTACACTACACTACACTACACTACACTACACTACACTACACTACACTACACTACACTACACTATACTATACTATACTATACTATACTATACTATACTATACTATACTATACCATAATCTTCCAGTATTATGGTTGTACTGAATTTTAATACTATTACTATTCTTCTTTTAAAATGATATACTATCTTTAGCGGCAAGCAAAGCAGTGGCAAAGTACCTCATAATGCTGTATGCCGAGAACAATCAGGACCCTACTCCTGGTTCCCCCAATGCTTGGACTAAGTGTGGGACCCACTTTATTTTTTACTATCTTTAGACTAGCACGCTTCAAATATTTTACATTATTTTGCGACTCCGCATCATAACAGATCATACTTCGATCTATGCGAGCATTTCCATGGGTAGATGTACATTTTGAAGACTGCATTTTTAAAAAATTTCAGCGCTCGCTTGTTCCAATATGAGACCATCCCACACGAAAGTGAACTGCATCTTTACGCATCTTCACGGTTATCTTACTATAAAGCTTCTAAGGGCGACTATGTAACCAGGTGCGCCCAGAAAATCCACAAATATATTGATGTTAATTAATGTTGCCTACAAAATTTTACGTGGACATATTTTTTTTCAAAACTTAACAGACTTCTTTACAGTTTAATTATTAAAAGAATTTTTGAAATTAGTCATAACAGTCTCTTCTTACCTTACCAGAAATCTTATTCCAATGGAGCTAAGCTCAAACGTATTATGCCTAAGTACAAATTTTTTGTGGAGCTTCAATAAAATCCACAAAAATATAGATATGTTACTCTACATCATGCCATTTTATGTGGGCACATTTTAAAATCCAGAAGTTGTTTTACGGATTTACAAAACGACATTTTATAATCCTATTTGAATCTTATTAAGCTAACAAAACAAAATATCGTAGGCAGACACTTTAATGACCATAAATTTCTGGAACTTTGTACCCGCAAGTCAAAGCTAAAGGGAAAAACAGCATGAAATTTTTGAAGCGCAACTTTCGTTTTCTTGACAATATCTTTAGGTGAAGTAATAAAAATCAGAATGGGTTTGGTTAGTAATAACTATACCGCTGCAACTCTTTATACACACCAATACCCAACTAAAGCGGAAAATGACATTGAAATTTTGGTACCGGTATGTAAATTTTCTTTTTCCAGAATATTCTACAAACGAAAAGATTAAAAACACCAATGGTTGTGGCTAGTAAGTATAATTATATAATTATAGGTAAATGGATATTATATACATATATTATATATGTATATATTTAAATACATATGGGCAAAATCACCACATAGGAAATAGTATATGCCGCACCTTCGTGGAAAAAGAGCTCCTCATGCATTGTAGATCAGATATGAATCCTTATTTTATATACAAATTCTGTTACATAAGTGACATAAATAGCCTCACAAATCTATCAGCACAAGGCGGATCAGGCCGACAGAACAAAGGCGGCGTTTGAATATTTCATCATATCACCCTAGAGCTCTATAGCTCAAGTCTCTAATACGATGATGCGAATAAATTATGGGACGAAAGTGCTGGGGTTCTAATAGCTAATAGAATGATGCGAACAAATCATCGGCCGCAGCGCTTTCAAAAAGGTCAGTTCTTTTAGTTCAGGCTTTTTAAAGGCTTTGAATCGATGCCTTCAACTTAGAAAGGCAATGAAAGAACAAAAAAAAAAAGCTAATTATTATCGAATGAGCCTTTTCCGCGTTCATGTTGCCTATCTTTCCGTTCTTTGTCAAAGTAACCAATTAATAATACAATCAAGTCTCCAAACTACTTTGTAACTAAACTGCGTAACAAAGCATGGCTAGAGCTCTAATGAGTGAAAACAGAGCCGAATTAAAATTAGGTGAGAAGAAGGCTTATTATTTTTCATGACAGGCGCAAATAACAAAATAAATTAAATATTGATCAATTTTTTTTAAAAATTATAGTTGTATCGTTGTAAAAGAAGGGAAACTTTTCGTTTGAAGTTAAAGAGGAGTGTGTTTGGTTGAGTTTATAGCGGAAAGAGAGGGAAAGAAGGTAAATTCTTCAGAGTATTTGGGGCATTATGAAGTATTAGTACCTGCCTTATAGGTTGGGTTTTTATGTTTAATTTGTCCACAACAAGATGATCTTAGATTTTCAGGCCCTCCGTCAGACCAGGGCGCCAGTGGCGCGGCTAAAGCTCTAGACAGAGGGGTCCTAGCAGATATTAAGACGGGCCCACTATCTACTGTGTCACCAACGCCCCGTATGCCCTATAACAATGAACTACAAGTATTGATGTGTTCCATTTGTTCTCAACACCTCTAAACTAAAGGCCTGGTTTTTTGGTTTATTAAGAGGTGATCTATAAATAATTCAATGCCTAAAACAATGCCTTATCGACTGTGCAATTCTGAACCTGCCTTCGCTCTTTTTTTTTCTTTTTTTTTCTTTTTTTTTGAGAAATAGAGCGGCACAATTTCTCACATAATAATCAAAAGTTATAGCAATATTCAATATCGATCTGTCATTCTGTGATTAATTTCCAAGACAACATATGCAATGGAACCCATTTGGATGTGTGTGTGTGGGGGTGGTTAGGGGTGAGGGTGGGGGGATAGGGAAGAGGCGACTACTTTTAGTTATATCATAACGTGCCCTGAAAGAGACGGAATACCAAGTCTCGCTCTAAATTATCAGAGCGTGCCCTTTGTTAGCAAAAGGTGTCCTAAATCAACAAGATGTGCCTAAGTTAACACACACACAATAACAGGACACTCCTTCCTAAATTAAGAAGTCGTGACCTAAGTAAACAAGAGGTGTCCTAAATAAATAAGGATTGTCCTAGATAACAAGACGTCTTCACCAAAATTAAGAAGATGTACCTAAAGTTAACAAGACGAGCAATTAGTTCCAAAGCCCTAAATACCTTGCCATTTTGTGAAAACCCAATCTTTCAGATGATGTCCCATCTATATTTGCACTGAAGAATTCTCCCCGCCCCCTCTCCCCCACCCCCACCTTTAAACCTCAATTCCTTACCCAAGTGGCTGGCAAGGAGAAGTTTATACGATAAAAAAAAAATTTTGTTGTTATTTAATACAAGCTGCAGGGAGAGAGAGAGAGAGAGGGATGAGAGAGAGAGAGAGAGAGAGAGAGAGAGAGAGAGAGAGACAGACAGACAGACAGACAGGCAGAGAGGGAAAGAGAGAGAGAGAGAGGGAGAGAGAAAGAGTGGAGTGGCTAGAGAGAGATAATTTATATAAAGTTATATGTGATGAGAAAGAGAAGAAAAAATGAGTGAGAGTCATAGATAGATAGACAGACAGACAGACAGACAGACATACAGATAGATAGATAGATGGATGGATGGATGGATGGATGGATGGATGGATGGATGGATAGATAGATAGATAGATAGATAGATAGATACATACATACATATATATAGAGAGAGAGACAGACAGACAGACAGACAGAGACAGAGAGACAGAGGAATGGAGAGGAAAAGGTAGGAAGAAGGAAAGCGAGAGAGAGAAAAAGAACGAGCGAATGAACTTTTGCAGGTGGGTCTCTCACCACAGGCTCGTAAATATGCATACATGGCTTCGGTCCCAAACCATTAAAACGTAAAAGCCGGAATATCCAGGCACATCATCAATGTCCAGGACGTCATCAGTGCCTAAACAATAACCAATGGCCAATCACGTTTGTTTGTGCGCGAAATCATTAGTGTTTAAGCCATCATCAATGTCCAGGCACATAATGTCTGGCCAGGGCATCAATCTTAGGCCACCATCAATGTCTGAACACATCATCTCTTTCCATGATATGATCAATGCTTTAGACATCATCTCTGTCCAAACACGGTATCTTTGTCCCAGACAACATCAAAGCCTAGACATCATCAATGTCTAAACATATCTTCGCTGTTCAGGACATCATCAATGCCTAACTTATCATCAATGACCAAACACATCAACACTGTCCCCAGAACCTCAGTAATGCCTAATGATACCTAATGGACGGTTGATTGGCTTATATTTTACGCTAACATTGATGACATAATTAGGTGATCTCTTCTTTGTCCTAGAAGTTCTAGAATGTGTTGCTTGTATCATGTTCAATTGGCCTGTGCATTGAATAACTAGTATTTTTAGAAGCTATGGGAGGTGGGCTTATAAGAATGGTTGTGAGCTCGTTGAGAGTTAATCGCTGTTGTTTGAGAGTTTGTAGATCTAAATAATCTTCGATGTTGAATTGCTGTTCTGAAATTATTAAACCTTTGTTAATTTTTGGCAAGAGTTGCATTGTGTTCAATCAGATCTATCTCTAAACAGCACTGAGGTGTTCGTGACAATGACGATGATGATGATGACGATAACAAGTCTAACGATGATATTGATGATGGTGGTAGTGATGATCGTGAACGTGACCACGACGACGATGATGATGTTGATGATGACCAATTTATTTTTTCGTATTATAATACTCTCTTATGACAGAAGAGGTTGTTGAAAAGGTAATCAACAGAAAGATGAGAAGTAAGATCAGGTGAAGAAGGAAGAGGCGGAGAAAGAGAAACACGTCATGTATGAGGAGGAGAAGAAGGTGGAAGAATAAGGAGTAGGATGAAAGGTAGCATTAGGAGTAGCAGATCGAGGGGCAGGAAGAAAAGTAGAAGTATTAGTGGGAGGAGGAAAAGATAGTAAAAAAATAAAGAAATGCTAAAAATCTAAAGGCATGATGATAAAATGCCTATATTTTTGCTATAGCCAAGTCAAACCTAACTTCAAAGGTGTGACGATATTATGCCCATGAATCCGTTCGAACTTGTGAGGCATCCTGTCTGGATTAAGGAGTCAATGGCTCAATATGAGATAATCAAAAAGGAATTATGATGATACAATATTGCCTATGAATCCATTTTCTTAATTTGGACCCCTTTCTTAAGTGGCAGTTTTCTGGTATCACAGAAAGTATCAAATAGATCTAATAGAATAAAATATAATGCAAACCATTCTGTTTTGATAAGCACATCGCCCTCGGCTTTGGAAAAAGAAGAAACTGTGTCGCTTTTCAGCTTGTTACGAAATGTGTTAATTTTGGCATAAAACACGTAAAACAACTTATTCTGTTTAATATTGTTTCTGCAATTGTCCCAAATCAAACTTGAATTTGAAGAAAATTTGAGTTTCTGGTTACAGTATAGCACTCAGTTTATTAATCATAAAATATAAATCTCCGAAAGTCACTTATTTTGGTCAGTCTTTCTCAAATGGACAATATAAAGACTTGTGGAAGACAAGAAGCTTTCACAGGAGAAACCCACACAAAAAGGATAATTTCACATTTCAAAAACCACCTTATAAGGAAATGGACTTTGCCGACCCATCTTTTCAAAGTTTTTAATAAACTAAGGTGCAAAGGCTTTTTTTAAATATTAGTTTAAACTTAAATATATTTGTTTTTTTTTTTTTTTAATTGGAATAACAGAACAGCTCAAAGGCAAAACGAATATGCGAATCATATATATAGTCTTATATAGTCTTTTGTTTATTTCACAAAGAACGGTGAACTGTACACAATAATTGAATGAAAGGAAATGTTAGATTTTAAGTGATGAAAGTGTTATAATCAAGAATTTCTTAACTGAAAACCTGCATCAGAGTTAAATATTTGGTTTATTAGGCTGCGAGAGACAATCAAAAAAATACGGTATGGCTGCATTATTCTGGAATAGGACACCTGTAAGGAAGGACGAATCCGCATATTACAGATATTTCTTTTGAATATTTCACAAAGAACTGTGAATTTCAAATTGTAATAGAATCCGGGTATTAAATGTGAGTTATTTATTGATACAGTCATTCTACAATCTCATTGTAAATAGGAAAAGATAAAATGATATCATTGATTGCCACAAGTGCTTTTTAGATAGGCATGTATTCTCCTAAAAGGAAGAACAATTGCTTGCCCGAACAAACCTTATGAACTGGATCTACGTGCCTGAAAATTAAAACTTTGAAATCACTTTTGAATAGGAATGTTGGTGAACTTTTATAAATACGTGCGTCAATCCCACAAACTAAGGTAGGCTGGGGATATTTAAAAAATGAATTCTTACGACCAATTCAACATTACCGTATACATCTAAAAAATACAGCTGTGTAAACAGTCAAAAGCACGCCCATGGAGATTCAGCAAATATTATACAGATGAATAGTGGTTTTCCATCATCTCTGGTCTACGAGTTCCATTTTTTTATGTTCCAAGCATGCAGATGTGCCATTTACTCATTACAATTCTGGAAGAATGTTTTAATGAAATTATTGCACCTGAATTTCATTACATAAGAAATTAAAACATCATTGCACTTTTAAGTAATATCTTCGACATTAATCACTTAATCTCTTGAGCGTGACGGAACAAAAGAAAATGTTGATAAGGAAAAGAGGAGGTATATATCCAGGCTAGGTTCTATATTTATTTATGGTTGCCATAGTGCCTAGAGTTTCGGTTTAAAAGTATTCCACTGTATTAGACTAGATGTAAACCTTCATGTTCAACAGGAACAGACAGATATGGAGATGTTACGAATGACATATTCATTCTAATCCTAACCCTACATGGGGGAGGGAGATGTTACAAATGACATATTCATTCTAATCCTAACCCTACATGGGGGAGTGTGGGAAGGGGGTGGATGGGGGCGGGTAACATGTTTACACTAGAATCTATAGAAGCCAGACTAAATAGGTTCATGAGAGGAAATGGCTTGGGGTCCACCCAGTCTAACGGATGTTACAATGAACTGCCGCAAAGCGAAGCTGAGACTTCCCCTGAAGCCAGTAGTTGAAGAACACGAGGTCGGAAAAGCTAGACTTAAAACAATACTGGATTATTCACAGGATCCAGCACAGAGAACTATTCAGTCCTAGTTAAGAACAAGCAGAAAATGAACAGCTGACGAGGCATTTAAACAAGCAAAAGAGGGCCTGACATTGAAAGAGGCGATCAGTCTCACCCAAAGTGAAAGGAAAGAACTGGGACCAGAGGTAATAAAGTGGTGATCAAAAATAGACGACAAAGAGTACAGATATGACAAAAGATGAGATCATACTCGAAGCGAATTCAGAAAGTAGTTCAGCAATCCAAATAAGAACATTGGACGGGCTGAGAATCTGCTTTACAGAGATCTCTTACGATGAATTAGATCTGGCGCTGGCTCAATTTAGAATCAGTCTGGTGCGCAGGCAAATGAAAGATGATCCCACATACAATCTGTGCCAAAAGAAGCAGTCCATAGAACAAGTTCTCAATTCATGCAATATCGCTCTTAGCCAGGATAGGTACACACAGGGTATTAAAAGACTTGCTATAGCCACGTATGTTAAGCAAAAGTTCTGCCTATCCAACCGAAAGCAAGGACACTAGCAATCACATTAGCAGGTGGAACCAAAAACTGGCATGGAATAGCCGCTAGCATGGATACCACAGGAAGAGCTTACTGAATGGGTTACGATTAGGAATTTCAGCAGATTTCCCCAAATATCCAAAAGTCCTCCAAGACACAAGTATGAGATCTAATATCGAATTTTAAGCGCTGCTCGAAAAATCATGGTCGAACTCATAGTACCATACGAGAGTAGAATGGAAACGGCAAAGACATATATATATATATATATATATATATATAAAAGAAAATTCCAAGGGTTTGAGAATAGGAGCTGGAAAATACTGGATCAAATGTCAGGCACTGCCTATAAAAGTTGGCGCTAGGGGATCTGTTGAGACATCAGCTTACAATACTCCGATCAAACTTCAAAGTGCTTATCGCAAATGGAGAGAGAAGCGGTATAACTTAAGGGCCCATGTCTCCAATGGAGAGGAAAGCGACAAAATTTGATGTCCCATGTCCCCAGTAGCGATAAAGGCGATACAACTTGATAGCCCGGGCCAGCCCGAGATTTGACATTGGAGAAGGCAATCTGCACGGAAGGAGGCACAAAGCATGTAAATAAAGACCAACTGTCTTTGAATACGCTATTTGTAGGCATTGAATGTGCTTGAGGAAATAGCAGTAAGCAAGAAGAACTCATCCTAGTCACCTCATTTTTTCATGAACATCCTATCCTCTATTTCATCACCCCCTTCTTTTCTCACCTAACCCTAGGCCATCCTGACACCGTCTTTAGCTCCCTCAAACTGGGACGACCCACGTCTACAGAAAGTTCTCAAGCCGAGGTGAAACCCAAGATCTACAAGAAGCAGTTCTAGAATCTCCATAGCTGTGAGAATGGAAATCCCGAGGAGGTGACCCAGCTGTCCGCCGATATCTCCCAGCAATTTGTACCAGGTATAAGCTAGTGAACTTTCAACTGTCTCCAGGATCAAGCTTTCGTAAAAAAAACCTCCATTCGCAAAATGGATTGAGTGAAATCATCGCTCGGGTTGGATAAATTGTTCAAATTTAAGTACCATCTCTTGAGCATGAGGTTTTTGTAGGCCGCCGTGGGCCAAAGCCCTGTAGAAATGGTTGTCGCAAATGTCGTCTGCTTGCAAGATGGTGGGCACGCCGTCGCACAACCCAGCTTGTTTGTGCTAAATGTCGTTTCGATTTTGTATACGCAGTCGTCAATTTCTGGTATTAAGGTGTTGCAGTAAGGAATGGCGCTATTCATGAAATGTCCGGTTACTTTCTTGAGGGCATCATCAATACACGGCAAAGATGATTCGCAACACCGGCACGCTTTGTAAACGTTCGGCTGGAAACAGGTTTTCTGGCAGGCGCTATCGGAGTAATCGAATCCCATTTGCGAGAACATGTTTTTATTTTCCTCGATGCTGTCCTCTAATGTGATGCGCCAGTCTTTTGATGTCTGTCTGCAAAGAAATGAGGAAATAGAACATTTCTCATGAAAATGATGGTATATTTCAGAAATTATCTATAGAAATAATAGATCCATTGAGAAAACAGCTTCCTTTACACATCTCTGATTGTGGCAAACAACCGCAAGTCTAATGTTGTGCAGCGGTATAATAATAATCGTGTTAAATAAGTAGTGATAGTTTTGTTGTTGATGTTGTTGCTGCTGCTGCTGCTGCAGCAGCAGCAGCAGCAGTAGCAGTA
>BLXT01002831.1:132460-142513 GCA_019648995.1 Plakobranchus ocellatus
TTTTTTTTTTTTTGTGCATGTATCCTGCCCTCAACAAGTTTACCTCAGACATTGAGTCACTCATCAGGCCAAAGCTTCTGTGACGAATCCGCAACAGAGGATACCTGCAGATCTTAGGGCTGATGCGCTAATCACTGCGCTACGATTGCCGCCAGCAAGTGAATGGGCAGAAGAGAGAAGAGGGAGAGAGAGCGGTAGATAGTAATAAATACAGAGAATGAGTGAGGCAAAATGAAGGTGATGTAGTGAGAGAGAAGAAGGGAAAAAAAAAAGATTTCCATAATTTAGACAGAGAAAAGAGCAGGAAAAGAAGAAAATATACGAAAAAGAGAAGTAGAAAAGTATATAACTTTAGAATAAAGAATGATGAGTTTTGATAATAGGACTATGATGAACAGAGGAATCTAATTCTGAAGACAGAAACAAGGGTAACCAAATACGCTCTGAGATCTGCAGAGACTTTTCTGTTGCGGGGTTAAGCGCTGTCACGGGCACCCTGGCCTGAAGGATTGCCTGAAAGCCTAAGAGCACCTTGTTGTGGACTGATAAACTAAAACCAAAAACCCACTATTAACAAGAATAATAATAATAAAGAATAAATTTTGATTTTCCACAAAAAACACCCTCTGTCTTGAGCCCGCAAAACGTTGATTGGACTTACCGGATCGAATACTGCATGCTGTTTCTTTATCTGGCCTAACCCGAACCGGCGCAGGAAAGGAAAATGTGTTGAAGTTGTAGAAGTATAATAAGACAGGATAGTTAACAACTATTTCTTTTCTTTTTTGCTCTTTTAGAATCTGATAGAATTCAGCATCACGTCTAGTTTTAGTCAAACTTCATCAATACTTTTAGGTTTGTAATCGTTATGGCTCAGTCTAGCAGTTGAAAGATCGAAAATGTGCCAAGTTGCGTTTCATGCAGCTCATTTATCGTAATGATTAAAGTTTAAGCTTTTACTTCAATTATGTTATGACGAAAATCGCAGTAATAATTCTCTCTCACCTACGAAAATAATTTTCTTCTAACCAGTAGTTGATAGAGAAACGTATCATCCCTCTATGAAGCCTTAAAGAAAAAAAAAGATTGAAAGAACCAAGCAGAGTAATTTTTATTTTAGCTCTTCTCATTAAACTGGCATAGCTATGTTGTACTTTTGTAGGAAGAATGGGCGTATCCTCAATTCACACTCGCAGGCGAACATCAAGCAAACAGCATCAACAGCAAAACGTAGATCTACATCAGTGCATGTAGTTTTTAACAAACGACAGGGTCCGAGAATTCATGCCACTCCATGATTTGTGATTGCCCTTTCGTGTTTTCTTTCATTAATGCCAGTGATAACTGGGCAGCTACATTTTAAGAGATCTAGATCTAGGGTCTGGACGATCTAGCTTACTCTTTCATCAAACAGTCCAGGTTATCAACAGCAGGTTCAACCTCCACGGAATTTTTCCTTGAAGGTAGACCCTGATACCTAATCTAGATCTATATATCAATGGCATTTTTGGTGGAGACAGATATCACCCCCACCCCCCACAAAAATCAGTGTGTTCTGATAAATTCCCAATAAGGGAAGCAGAAACTGCTTGTCCATTTTTTATGTTACATAACATGTAATTTTTTTTCTTGTGCGTGAATTTCTTTGATTGAAAAAAGAGTCGTAACTTTGCAGACCATGCAATATTTAGGTTAAAATAATAAATTTGATTTAATATTTCTTTTTTTCTTATTAATCTTAACGGCACAATTTAGAGCTAGTCAAAAAACACAGAATCCTGAGTCCTTTGTTTGCTACTTGTCGCTTTGTGAAAAGGCTCTTATGTAGATTAAGTTCTGACTTTTGTGCAAGCATTCTGTGATTTCTGAATTAATTAGCTTTGTGAACTTCATTTCTTTTATTAATTTTATTTCTCCGCCATGACGCTTGCTCATTGTCATGTTTAGTGTTTGGAAAGTTCTTCATTATAATAGGTTTCATAGGGACCACAGGTGGTAAGGATGGTAAATCTAAATAGAGGCAAGAGTCAGGGTTAGTTACACCAATGGACAAGTCTAGATCCGCAAATCTCGATAAAGATCAATATATTTTTGATCTTTCTTCTTCAGTAACACATTCTGCTCCAGTTTAATGATTTATAGTGTGGGTGGAAATTAGTTCTACTTGGTAAAAGTTTAGTTTTATTTGACTTAGTTTGTTTTACTTTTTTTTTAGATGTATAAATATTTCATGCGGTAGTGCTTAAGTTGATGCATGGTCAGTCCCTAAAGCAGCATCTAACAAAGGAAGCAATACGTGCATCACTTCTTGGTGGTTCTTGTCAAACCCTGCTTTATGTGTGGTGGCCTGCAAAAACCCCTCACATGTCGCTGACCAAAAATTTTGAGATTTTGGGTTTTTTATTTAGCTGAGATGTTACTGAATAAAATGCAGTTTAAATTTTGTTGATATCTTATCTAGAAGCTGATTTATGGTAGTTTAAAGATACAAAACACAAAAAAAGTAGGAGAAACTGAGAAAATCGCGTTTACACTAATTACAGTTTATTCTAAAAATTGTAACTTTTAATCCTTAATCTAGATATCTTGATCAAATAGACATTATAATATCCATAGCTGGTAAATTCTAGTCCTAAATTAAATTTAACCTGCGAGTTAAAATGTTTTTGGAAATGGAGGCCTAGAGTCTATATATATTTTGCAATTAGATCTAGATCAGCTCTAGAATCAGGCTAGCTAGATCTAGATCTAGGTGTATTGAAGTCCTCAAAACCTAGAGAAAGATCAACCAATTTTTGTAAATTTTCGAATGCTACAGGCGTTCATAAATGGTGCATTCTCTGAGATTTACTCAATCATAACTTAGATTATCTAAAACTATGCATGTCTTGCCTTCTGAGGCTAGATTTGCGTGAATGGAAGTATGGGTGTGGGGCTCAAGAAGTGTCATCTTGCTTTCCTCCTCTTCCCCTTCTGAATCACTGCCTTCTTGTGAGTCAGATGACTGCATAGGTTTTTCTAAGAAGTAATCTTCAATAACCTACCTGCTACCTGCTCGCGCCAGTTCCCAAGTTGAGGTCGGCGGCCTGAGTTCGTTTTCTCCAGAATGATCTATCTTCAGCATCTTCTGCTTCAATGTGTAGTTGTTTCATATCCCTCGTTATTCCGTCACGCCATCTTCCTTTCGGTCTGCCTCTTGGTCTTCTCCCTGGGACTTTCAAGTTCAGCATCTGCTTCAGGTGGTTTTCTGGCTCTCTTCTCATAACATGCCCAAACCACCTTAGACGGCTTTCCCTTGCTTTTTCTCCTATTGGGCACACTCCTAGTTCTTTTCTTATGTCATCACTCCTCATTTTATCCTCTAAAGTCACCCCCCTTATTCTTCTGAGCATTCTCATCTCGGTGGTCTCCAGTAATTGTTCTTCCTTTTGTCCTACTACCCAACATTCTGCGCCGTATAGGATTACTGGTCTAACCATGGTGGTGTATAGCTTGGTTTTCAGTTTCCTAGGCATTTTCTTGTCTCCTATCACTGGCCCTATCTCCCTCCACTTTTCCCAAGCCGCTTTTACCCTTGCTCGTACTGCCAGCATCGATCCACCTTTCTCTCCCAACATCAATCCCAAGTATTTGAACTTTTGCACCTGATTCAGTGTTTCTCCCTCCTTATCTCTTATAACTATCCTTTCGTCTCCTTTGCCACTGACCATTACCTCTGTCTTTCCCGTGTTTACTTTCAGACCCTTAGCCTCCATTGTCTTTTGCCATATGATCCATCGCCTTTGTAGATCTTGTTCTGTTTCGGCTATTACTGCCAGATCATCGGCAAACAGCAGTTCTTTTGGCAATCCTTCTCTCATCTCTGCGCTTATGGAAGTAATCTTCAATAACATTTCTTAAATTGTCATCAGACGACAAATGAGGCAGGCGTAAATCTCCCAAATCATTTAAGTGTTTGGCAATTTGTTAAGATCTAGCTTTGTCTGCCATCTTGAACCTATAGTCACAATCTACATGTCGATCAGATTAGGGTATGATGTTTTATTAATAAAACGTCCGAAATTAAAGATAAAAATTAAGTATTTTTATATTTATCATTCAAACAAATGTTGAACTTATGGTATTCAAAGCTTTTGATTGTATGTTGTCCAAAAAGAACAGAAATAGAGCTTAAAAACAGTGATGATAAGCCAGCAGACAAGAATTACTATTAGTCTCATATGCCCACTACTTTGACCTTGTTAAATTCTTTTTGTATTCATGCACACGATTCATAAATGGAAAATAGAGAAAAAGATGTAAACAACAGTATACGGCATGATAGGGTAGGTATGAAACATCCGCGAGAGAAAAAAATCGAGAAAAAAAAAAAAGAAAGAAATAGCTATTTGTGACGATTTTCGGTAAATTTTTACTCAACCTACCTGTTAGAAAATTAATTTTAAAATATTTAATTTTTTTCCCACACAAAAGTTGTGAAAAAAATATTTTAGAATAGTTCAAGAGTCTATTTTAATCAATGAGTCAAATTTGACCTGGTACCATGTCATCATGCATTTCAGGCTCTTGCTCAAAATGACATGTACTGACAAACGACGGTTTCTGTAGACCACCTCACATATATATTATCATTGAGTGCGGTTTCATGTGACTAACGAATAGTAATAGATTTCTTTTCATTTATTAAAGTCCACAATGAGGTTTGATATATATATATATATATCTAATATTTGAAACATTTATTTTAAAAAAAAGATATTTGATTTCGTGAAAAAAAAAATTAATAATGTAAATATCTTTTTTTATATATATATAACAAACTATAACTTAAGTGTTGATATATCATTTCACAGGGTTTAGAATGATAATTGATATCAGCTAAAGGGAGGTAGGCATTATAGGTCCTGAATTGTGAATTTCAAATGAAAATTAACATATTTTTAAATTTTTCAAAAAATTGTAAAAATCATATCTTAAAAGCCATCTTAGATCATGAAGGATAAAATCACAGCAAGTGGAAGGTGCAAAACTGAAACTGAAAAATAAACAAAAGTAGATTTTCAAGGGTTTTTTTTTTCATTTATTTTCCTAAATTCATCAACCTTGTGCCATTGTAATAATTTAATTAGACATTTTAGATCTAAATACTGAGTACAGCCTCATTAATGGAACTACCTTCTATTCTATCTTTTCTCAGTGTAAACTAGAGAAGGGTGAAGTTACCACAGTAAAATAATGGTAAGTCCAAGTGAAGTTTTAAAAGGTAGATTTTTCAACCACGGCGCTGTGTTGCTCATTTTATACTTGAAAGAACACGCATGGCAAATCTAAGGTAACTGAGAAAATTATATAAGTGAGCACGTTAATATACAGCTGTGAAGATGTAGTTGAGGCACCTCAGTTGATCATTTTTATTGTTTTGTTTTTTTTTTCTTGTCTAGCCATAAAAAAATAAAATGTGTATATCTGGTCCAAACAAAATGAGATTCTGTTTTTGGCCCTTCCCAACAGAGGTTTAAGGCAAAGTAGATGAGAGATGCAAGGGATACATTTTGGAAAAAAATTACTTTGCGGTCTCTCTCTAAGAGTCCACCATTTTCAGCGTGTAGAAAAATTATTTTGTATCTTTTAACAAAATTTTGCTTAATAAATCATTTTATGTGGTTTCTGACCAAAAAAAAAAAAAATCAGTGTGTATATTGTGATGTGTGTGCAGGTTACATTATTACATCACTTATCCAAATGATTCTCAAGTCTTAATTTATTTTACCTTAGACTCTATTCTCTACAGTGTGCTTTGAAAGCAAAATGGATAGAGACTTGTCAGTTCTGTGCAGGGATGTCTATTCTTTAATGGTCTTTAGAGTGTTTAATTTAAAATAGCAAAAACTTTCATTTTGTGATGCCTGATTCATTAGGACTAGTCTCAATTCTTACAGTTTCAGGGTGATAAGTATTAATTTTCTATTGAATTTATTTGTCTTGTATTCTTTCAATCAAATTGCGACATTTTGTTTTTTATAGCATTTAAATTGAAATTATTTCATATTTCTCACTCCCTTGTCATTGTGATTTCTCCAGAGGTTCAGATTCTGCGGCGATTTGGACTGCCCTGACTGGGTGCTGGCAGAAATCAATATCCTCTCAAAAATTGTAAGTCTACTTTGCAGTCTCTCTCATTGTTCCATCTATAAGTCTTTAAAAAAAGTAGAAGCAGTAAAGATGTGGTTTTTACGACAAGTGCTACCAATACCATGTACTGAGAATGAATCAAATGTGGAAGATAGACAAGCAGAAAATAAAAAATTATCAGTGAGAATAATCTGATGCAAGAAAGATTTCACACCACATTATAAGATTAAGAAGAGAGGGCTTGAAACTCCCTTTTACCACTGGAAAATAAAAGGCAAGAAAGGCAGAGGAAGAACACAGCTGGATGGAGCCATCTCTTTGAAGAAAAGGGAACAAAATAGAGACATAATCTCAGCCAATTTGCAGCAAATTGATTCCAAATTTCATCAAGCAAGACACATAATTGATCAACCGCTTATGCTTGACTTTCCTGCCATGGGCAAGATTTTAAATTATCTTTGATCTGTTGTACCTAACAGAGAACGTGTTCCTTTTTTTGTACTTTAGTTTTTAACAATTGATATTTCAACACGCGTTCATTTTTTTAATTGTCAAGTTTCATTTCACCTTTTTTTCTGTGTTACAGACATCAGTGAAGGCAAAGCTTTTGGGTGTTCAAGTTTTGAAAAACATGTTGGGAGATGCTATGGATGTAAGCTTTTGTCATGTTGTGTGTCAGAGTAATTCTGAGGCGCCCAATAATCTACTTTGAAATAATGAATTGAGATAGAATATTCTACCACTACATAGCTAGATACCAGAATTCAAAACGCCTTCTCATTAAGATAGTTGTGTCTTCTAACTGCTTATGTTGTTAAAAGGTTCAAACTTATAGCAGCATACCTAAAAGACTCCTTTAAAAGAAGCAGAGATAACTAGTGATGGCTAGAATCCTTTTTTTCCTGAAGTCTGAGAAATAAATGCGTATTTAAATTATTAAATTTTTCTGTATCCATTTACTTATTTCCACTATTATTCCAACTTCAGAGGTGTAGGTATATAATGTTTAAATTAGATTTAATTATAAGTTGTTCTATTACTTGCTTTTATCTCTGTTTATATATGTATTTATACATATGTCTTTATCATAATGGTATTCAAAATTTTCGTGCAAAATAAACATTGATTTTTAATGTTAATTTTTTCATGTTTATATTTCTCTTCTTTAACAAATTTTTGTATTCTTTGTGTGTGAATTTTGATGCTCTCTAAAATGATTTTGCCTCCCTTAGCTACTTAGAAGCCGTAAGAAAAAAAAAAAGAAAAAAAAAACTTAGCTGTCAAGTTTTCTTTTCTGTTCATTTGTTTAAGATTATGCTATTTTATTCTCTTCTAGTATGAGAAAGTTCACAAGCTCACTTCAGATGCAAAGTTTGGTAAGTAAACTCTCTGTCAGGACAGTAGTTGTAAAATGTGTCTGTGTGTTCAGGTGAAACGTTTGCCTTAAGACTGGTCCTTAAGACCTAATATCGCACTAAAGAACTTTTAAGAAAACATTCGACACAAAACTTTTATCTGTATCCAATATACACCATTGCCAATCTTTTTAACTGCATTATGTGATTCTATCAGTCATTTAAAAGATTCAAACTTTGACTTGGACCCACTAGCACTGGTCATAAGACATATATTAGTACCCAGTTTCCACCTTTATTGAGCAGTTTTAGCCATATGAGGCAATCACAAAAGGTCGTGTTTACCTTGTTTGTGATGTAAGGAGACATGTTTCATCAAGTCAAAAGGAATCAAATTTCTGATAAAATGTCTTTAACCTCATGCAACACAGAGTGACATATCCCCTTTTCAACCTGATGCAACCTAATGCGTCTCCCAAAGCCTCATGGTTTTCTCTCATTGCAAGTAGTAAAGTCTAATTGTCAACATTGTGTTTGCCCCTACAATCATCAGTGATGATAATTTCCGCTAGTTGTTGGAAATCCTCTTTTTTTTTTTGCTTTTTGCCATAATTTTTCCTCTTTAAGATTTTAGTTTTTAAATCAGCTTCCCCACCCTGCCTCCCTTTCTGTATGGCCTCCAGCACTTGTTCAAAGGTAATTTAAGAAACTTGTTGTAAATAATTTTTCATCAAAATCAGGCTTTCTTTTTTATCAAATAGGGGTGGGAGAGGGGGTGAGGGTTGTTGTTATGCAGGACTTGAATTGACAAAAAATTTTCCTCTTTTTTTTTAACAATTTTCTGTTACCATCACAGAATCATAACCCAATTCTAAAATATCTCACACCAGAAACTGGCGATATCAAGGCCTCCATAGCTGCTCTCTCGTTCATCCTTAGCAGTGCAGCAAAGTATGATGTCGATGCTGACACGCTGAGCAATGAGCTGCAACAACTGGGGCTCCCTAAAGGTCAGAGGTCACATGTACTTTTTTAATTGTACAATTACACATATCGTTGTCACACCATAACAAGGAAAATGCCATAGATGTTGGAGATGAGAGTGTGAAGAAGCTATTTACTTTTCAGTAAGCTGTTGTTGTAGGCTATCAATGTTTGCTTTTTACAGCTTCGTCATGTCCAATCAGATATTAAAGTTTGATCATACCATGGTTGTGACTCACCTTCAAATTACAAAGTCAGAAGCAACCAATCATCAAACGGCCCTTAATGAGCATGTCATTTATATTTTTGTATGTCGAGTCTTTTTTTTTATCTCTTCAAAGGCCAAGGATTAACAATCTCTTATTATTTTTGGCACAAGGATTTATGCATATGTAATGTTCACATCTTATAGTACTAAAGCTATAAAATTATCTGCTTGTGAATAAATAACTTTTTATTATTCTTTTAGCATATAATGCTTGTTGGCTTGGATATCCTTGCTTGTGATTGTGGTTTATGGCTGCAACTTCAATCAAATCTTTTTAACTGAGTCTCATTTTCTCGTATTATTCATTTTTATCTTGTGTAACTTCTCAACCAGAACACACAACATCTCTGTGCAAGTCGTATTCAGATGCTCAAGGCAAACTGCAGGAGATTTTCCGCAACACAAGCCTGAGAGGTACATTTATGTTAGTTTTGTAGGCATGCAGAGTTACGGCAAGTTGACCATGTAACACAAGCTAGATAGATACCACTTATGTCTGTTTTGTAGGCAAACTGTAGGAGATTTTCTGTAACACAAGTCTGAGAGGTACATTTATGTTAGTTTTGTAGGCATGCAGAGTTACGGCAAGTTGACCATGTAACACAAGCTAGATAGATACCACTTATGTCTGTTTTGTAGGCAAACTGTAGGAGATTTTGTGTAACACAAGTCTGAGAGGTACATTTATGTTAGTTTTGTAGGCATGCAGAGTTACAACAAGTTGACCATGTAACACAAGCTCGATAGATACACTTATGTCTGTTTTGTAGGCAAAGTGCAGGAGATTTTCTGAAACACAAGTCTGAGAGGTACATTTATATTAGTTTTGAAGGCTTTCATACGCATGCAGAGTTACTGCAGGCTGACTCCGAAACACAAGCTTGAGACATACACTTATGTTTTGTAGGCAAAGTGCAGGAGATTTTCTGAAACACAAGTCTGAGAGGTACATTTATATTAGTTTTGAAGGCTTTCATACGCATGCAGAGTTACTGCAGGCTGACTCTGAAACACAAGCTTGAGACATACACTTATGTTTTGTAGGCTTGAGGACAATTATTCTAATCAGTTGGATGTCTGGCCTAAGGATTTTTTTTATTTTTGAAATCGTTATGAATTTTGCTTTTCTTTTCCTTTAAAAGCTATTTAAAGGCTATTTTTTCAAATGTCAAACTCCCATATCTTAGCTACGAACCAGCTCTTCTATATCAGTTCTTCTCACCACAGCCAAGCTGAGAGAGAGAGAGAGGAGTTTCAGGTTGTTGTAAAGATTTAAAATGTTCAAAATACCACTTTTGATTCATTTGGGCCAGT
>BLXT01002832.1:84357-97718 GCA_019648995.1 Plakobranchus ocellatus
TTTAACGGAAAGTAATCCTGTCAATGATCAGCTATTGACCAGCTGAATCAAATCTAAATCATCATCATCCAGTGTCATGCTGAGGGCCATTCACGACCATGACTCTCCATTTTATCTTATCTTCCGCTGCCCGATGGTAGTGTTGTTTTCTGCAAAGGAGAGGACATTGATGCCACTAGCCAACATCTGAGAACTTTTTTGTCTCTTCTCAAATACAATAAAAATACAAGAATTACTGGATCGAATAGTTTTGAGTTTGAAGAAAAGAATTTGAAACAAATACAAGCAATTGTAACATGATTGGGGTCGAAAATGTTATGATTTTACTTTGTACATACATCCTATATCATAATTTTATTAGCTAAGTCTAACGGTAGCACCGTCCATCTGTAGATTTAGTCTAAACAAGCAGGTGGTAGCTCCGACCACTCGTGTTTTTTTTTTGTTTTTGTTTTATTTTGTTTTTGTTGAGTTAATGTTATTTACCCATACGAGATACATTTAAATATTTAAAGCTAACCACAAACAACATTTGTTCTAAAGCATGTCGTGATTCAAATGTACAATATGCTTTAAACTTAAATTGCTACTAATAAAAGAATGCGGAAATAAGTTGTGTTATGTCTGCAGTAAGTCGCTGGATATCATTCCTGGGAATATATAAATTGTTACTTATTTTTACTTGATACTACCGAATTATTTTTTTTTTGTGTATAGCCAGTCCACAATATAATGATTTCAGAGTTTCAAGACCTTCGCCCGGCAAGGGTGCTAGTGGCGGGGTTTGGAGATGCGACAAAAAGGGTCCTTGCAGACCTCAGGGCGGGTTCACCATTCACTATGCCACTATATCCAAGTCTGTGTCTAAAAACGAGAGAGCGGCTCCTTCGAACCAAGCCCGAAGACCTACCTTTTGAAATTAAATGATATGCTGATGTGTGAATAAGTTCACATATCACATATCACTAATCGAACAACAATCTCAGTCTTGCTTATCACCGAAAGGAAACCATCACCTAAGTGTCAACAGATTTTAGGCCACAGCTCTCAAGTTGGAGAGTGCTGTTATTCAAAAGATCCTAAAAAATTCACCTGGTGACAGCCTCATTCATGGATTTTAATAGGATCATTTTCGGCCTTGATAGAAAAGAGTACATATCTTGTTTGAAACGAAACTAAAAAAAAAACCACGAACATCCTGGCCTAACATGCGCTTGATAGCCTGATATTTTGGATGGCTATTCTGTTACGATTTACGATGTATTTGGTGGGTTCGAGAAATTGATATTTCCTTTGAATCATTAACAAGCAATAGATGTTTAAGTTTCTAGAGTACATAGGTACAGTCTTTTTTTGCCACACGCTGTATCTCTAATTTATTGCGGTGTTGTAACGTGCTGGAGGTTTTTCTTTCAAACCACTATCAGCAGTCTTTGTGATCGTCATTGTTCTTTTGATTAAACGTACAAGCCAACTTGTCTGTATGTATACTCTTGCGTTATTCGAATTTGTTGTAATGTATTTGAGTTTGTGGTTGTATTTTCTTTTTTACTATATTCGTTTTTTTCCCTCAACCGCAAATGCATCTTCAAGTTCCTTAGATGTACTTATTTATTTCTGGGGAGTACGGTCTTTGACTTTTTTTTTCAAAATACATGAAGTATAATTTCATTTCATGTAGATGAATTAAACGAACTATGTAAAAGTGGCAGGTGTATTGTGCCCTGATATAACTGTTGAGATTTTTTGTCGTTGTATCTAAATTGGGATTTACAATCTTTTTCGGGTGTCCTAGATTTCTCTATTCTACAAAATAATTTTTTTACTTACCGTTTACGAAAATTATACGCACAGACTCTGTAATAACTGGCTTTTTGCTGGTTTGGGCCATTGTTAAGTTTACTTTAAAACACGGCACATAATAATAATTGTGTATGCACAATTCTTTTTGAAGAAAGGTAAGGGCACCCACACCTGGCCAAATCTTTCGTGCAACAAGAGCGAAACACGCGCTTCTTCTGTCAGACCGGACGCGCTTCATACAGTTTTCTTTTAAACTTTTCATATGCTCGCACGGATTTTTTACGGATCTCAACCCTCGGTTTAATTTGTTTTATTAACTTGTAAATAATCGCCCGTGGGAAAAAAATGAGACCACTGATAAATGGTAGACTGTGTATATCAACAGTTCACCAAGCAACCTTAGTTTTATTTAAAAAATCTATGTCGGAGACTGATCAGTTCTGCAAGATTTATTCAAAGGACATTAATACTCAGATTGTCTTTCTTTTTAGAACTAAAGAAGGAGAGGCATTTTGGGTTTGTTTCTGTAAGGCTTAGTATTCGAGGCGTTCGTGTTCTTAAAATTACATTATGTCAAGCCTCTTATTTTTGTGTTTAAATCTGCGCTTAATTATAAACATTGGAGTCTCGCTTTAAGAGTAGGGTGGTTCTAACTTGTATTAAAATTTCCTACTATTGAATTTGGCTCTTTATGTCCTCTAACCTAACCATAGAATCTTTCATCTAGATTTGACAAGTTAAAGACCTTTTGTTTTGTAAGGTGTACTACACAGCAAAAAACCCGATCTTTATAGATCTAGGATCAATATAATTATGGTGTGCAAAACTTCTAGTGAAAAAAAAACAATCAGGACATTGTGTTATTTAACAGATCACTGGCTGGTCATAGATGTAGGTTTCAACATTATAAAATCTACAAGGTTTTGGTGAAACTTACTGTTCTATTGAAAACAAATTACAATTTGACAGTAAAAAGAATTTTTAAAAATGTTTTCTCAACATGTAAGAAAACGCTTATGTTTCATGTCCTGTGGATGCTCAGAGTTGTAGCACAACTTCAGGACTCTCAAACATGAACAAGTTCGTACAAAATGCCTATAAACACCAATTTAATTTTTGTATTATTTCTGATTATCATTTTTATTGTTGTTGTTGTTGTCGTCGTCCTCCTCCTCCTCTTTCTCCTCCTTCTCTTTCTCCTCCTCTTCCTCCTTCTCCTCGTCCTCCTCCTCCTCCTCCTCCTCCTCCTCCTCCTCCCCCTCTCCTTCAGATGTTACAAAAAAGAGTTCTGAGAAAAACGAAATTTAAAGTTTGGATAACTGCCCTTCTTTCACAGGACAGCTTTTAAAAAAAAAAGTCCTGTTATCTCAGAACTATGGCATTTCTTCCCCTGTATATTTTTTTACATCAAAATAAAAGACGTGAGCTGAAAGCTGACGGGATTAGTTAAGAATCTGATATTTTGTGACTTCTGCCTTTCTTCCCCTATAGTCTTCAATTGGTTTTATAAAAATCTAATATTTTTTGTACAAATATGCTTCTTTTATAAAGTCGATCTTTAGGATCATATTTTTTTGTCATGATTGTGCTAGCATTTCCGAAGGTGTTCGAAAAAGCCAATCTAAGTATGCTTATGATCTGACGTCCATACATGGATGCAGAGTACATAAAAGAATCGTGTTAGAAATTATAAGCCACTTAGTATAGTTGAAATGCTCCAACCGCGACCAGAAAATAAAGGATAAGAATTTCACAGAGCATTTTTTTGTTTTCCTTTTTATAAATCATTTTATTAACAACATATTGAGAGGTAGGTCGATCAGATTTATTTACACTTCGCTGATAAATCAGTATGTTTAAATTTTCTCATAGTGAATGATCCATAAGAAATGAAGGTCAATATCATCAAAAGCCATATTCAGTTGTCTAAAGTTTGCCCAGGTTTCTATGAAAACTTATCGTCTGAGGATATTATATCTTGCACTGATATCATCGACGTTTTAATGCATTGTACAAACAAACATGGTTAGATTCAGATGACAAGGTAGATATTTTGTTCTAAAACGTCTTTTCAGAAATCAAATTCGTGCGTTACTTTTTTTTAAATTTTAATATGAATTTCCTTTTCATGTTTCCTATTCTTAAATTCTCTTAATAACCTTATGCAGTTGCTAAAATCCGGATGATCAAACTTTTTTTTATGAAGATTAACTTGAAACCTCCTTTTAATGCATATGTTGCAAAAAGATACAATATTTTGTAAGTTTATTAAGATTTAGTACCTTTTATTGGAGGGAGGGAGTTCAGCTGATAGATACATTCAAAACTTTCCCAAAAAAATTCCGAAAATAAATCAACGCAATTGATTTTGCTTTATTTTTTATTTTAATCATTGAAGGTTTGCCAGTGGAGCGTATACAAAACAGCAGCAAGAAAACTAATAAATGCCATCGTTCTCAATAGCATTATAAAATCAAACATTAGAATTCTTAGCGTTCGGCCGTAATAACATGTAGCAAGTCTTGCCCCACGGCTTTACTCCATAGTTATGATAACCTGTGCAAAAGACATAATTTGCTTTTTGTCAGGAAACAAAATAAAAGAATGTTAAATAATCATAGAAACTATGAGCATTTATGTCGCAGAAATAATATTTGTATCCTAAATTATGCAGATTATTGCAAATTAAGGTAGATATTATAAATTGTCCTTTATGGTGTAGAAAGCTTTCTCATAAAGGGCATAAAGTTTAATTACACGATTTAAAAAGATATTTTTTCCAGGGCTTAAAAAAATGTTGACTTTTTAAAGAACCAGAACAAAAACGATTTTCGTGATCTTCCTCATTTATAATGAAATATCATATCTGTATGTCTTCCTCAAGATTGCTAGTAAGATTTTCTAAAAACATGTGATCTCTTTAGCTTCCTCAAGATTTTCATTATATAGTCTACATATTTTTACAACTGCATGGTTCAATTATCTTTTGTCTGTTGTTTAAATCTTATGCTGAATTCAAATTTCTCAAACAAATATAAAATTTGAAGGATTGTCTTTTCTAAAGTTTCAAATACTACTCAAACTATTTTATTATTTTTTTTTACTGATTCTATCTCAAGTGACTCATGCAGATTAAATTCGTGTATCCCTTTGAAAATGCTTTTTCGTTTCTCGGCTGATTGTCATTTTTAAAAGTCGCACTTTTATATATAATTTAAGATAACTGTTATTTCCAAGAATTTACGCTCATGTTATTTTTGTATCCGAACGCGATTTATTGTAGATTAATTCAAACAAAACTGTCACAGCAAATTATGATATATACTTATCAAAATACACTGGTCGTATCAGGCATTTACATCAACTTATTCCAGCGAGACCAATTTAGCTCTTTTGTTCCCGTCCTTTTTACACTTTTTTTTTTTTAAACTATCTAACAGTGTCTCGTAAATCTCCCGAGCAAATATATCAGTTCGTTTACTCGTTTTTATGTAAAACACATCAACTTATTTGTGTACATATATATTTTGTTTCTTTTTTATCAGATCAAGCTTCTGAAAGGGAGGCAAACTAAAATTTGAGGGGAGAAATAGTCTCAGCACCGTAGTTGCAAACATTGGAAACCATCGCCTTTGGCTCCTAATCTAATACTAATCCATTTAATAGAACCACAGTGATGTTAATACACACTATTAAACAATACAGGCGGAAAGCCATAGCTCAAACCCACGAGTTATTTACCTTCGTAATAAAACCTATTTTCTGAAGTAATATTCCGCATATATTCTTTTTTTTTTAACTTTAGGCACTGGACAGATCGGAAGTCGGTAAAATATTATATATTGAAAGCGAAATTTATTTGATAAAACTGAAACCCGAAATAAGCAAAAATTCCAAGCAATAAGCATTGAAACACTGTCACTTCATCATGATGGGTAATTTTTTTTAATCGATTTCCGCTCTTTTGCGGACGCGGTTCTGTAAAAATTTAAGCAATACATGCCTAAAATACAACTCAATAATGTTAGGTCTTTTCTGCTTTTCATGAACATTGCATGAAATCGTTTGCCTGCATATATAATTAAGTGTTTTCTAAATTTGGAAGTTCTTTACAGCGGCGAAATTGACAACCCTAGGCTGAAAACTAGCCGAAAACTGAAAGCAAGCCTTAAGTTTGACGGCCACAGCTTAGACCTGCGAGTTAATTATGATCCAAATATAGCCTATTTTTTAGTAGCATTTCTCAAATTTTCTTCCACCTTTTTCATAATGATGGGCATTTTTCTTTTGTTGTCTGTATGAACAACAAATCAACTCATATGTCTGTAAATATTTCGGTGTTTGGAAGTCACTTACAGGAGCAAAATTGACTATTGTTGGCTGAAAACTATCAAAATATCTGAAAGCAAATTTTAACTTCAATCGAAATCGGCAAGAAAAGGCTAAACTTTCAGTTACATATCGATAACACAGGAATGGTATCTTTTTAAAACACTTTCAATTGATAGCCAGTGCTCAATTCCGTGAGCTGACTTTGATCGTTACACAGCCTGTATTCAGTGATATGTTGTTACTATTTCATACCTTTTTATGTTATAACAAAAGGCATTGGACACATTGGAAAACAAAATTGCACATTGATAATATGCAAGTGCGAGGTTATCTTGACAGAATTAAATAATGGTGGAAGCAATAAGTGTGAGAAATATGCATTGAAATCCCGATCACTTAGTCAATTAAGGAATTTTAATCTTGTCCTATCTTTTACGGACCCGCTCCCGGAACAATAGATAGGTTTCGCATATCTTGAACAGAAATCGTTAGCGCCGGGGAGTAATTTAGTGCCGTGTGAAAATTCCCTAGCGCTCTTTGATAGCTTTTTAAGCTAGCTTTGAAATTAAGTTAGTTACATACATTAACCTAGTCCAGAAAAAGGCGTCTTTTCCTTTCATTAAATCGAAAAAAACTTTTTAGTTGTTCCTACCTTACTAAACAAATATATATCTAATCTTCAAGATCAAGAAGAGACGTCTCTTTTTAATTTAGGCACATTAATTCTTTACCTCCGTCAAATCTGTATACATAAAGCTAAGATTGTACACATTGGTATAGAATTTACGATTAAAATCTTACGTGTAGCAGGATGGTCTGACTTTTATCTCTTGTTTGTAAACGTTCGTGCCCTTGGAAATAGAAATTTCTATTTAGATATGCATCAGATATTTTCTCTACAATAAATGAAATGCTGGATTATAATTGGGAATTAAATAAGATAAATTATAGGTCCAGAGTCTAGCGGAGGTCTTTACTAACGTTGTTCTTGCGAAACATATGTTGTGGAGAGGATTGCTGAATTAGATTAGAAGACAAGCTAACATAATTATGCAAAGGGCCCTTAGAAGTAGGGTTGCGAAAGGCCTATAATGTAAGTAAATACATGCCTTATATACTATTGAATATCATTAATCTTGTATTGTTTTTAACGAACAACACGTCAAGGCTTGTGTATTGTTTTATGCATGTATCATCTATATCTGGAAATCTTTTAAAATGTAAAATCGACCAGTTTTGACAGAAAACCTAACCTGAAATAGCAGCCTGCTTTAACTTTGACCGCCTCAAGCATAAAACCAACATAGAGAGGCTAAATTTTCATTTATATATCATTTTAAAGAACTTCAATGCACGACCTCTACAGCTTAAACCCGCGAATTATTTTTTTAATGTAGCACGGACTATCTTTTAATATTATTCTGTAAATTCTTCGATCTATTTTTTAAACGATAGGAATCGGACACATCGGAAGACGATTGTGCATTGGAAATGTTCTTTTCATCTAATATGAAGTTTACTTATCAAAATTATGTAACGAAGGAAGCGTACGTACAAGAAATATGCATTAGAAAGGAATCGATAACTTAAATATGTAGCCAAAGCGTAATCCTGCGAGTTAATTATGGTCGTAACACAGCCTAATTTTTAATATAATTTTGCACATTTATTAAAACTCGTTTTCCCAAACGATAGGCGTTGGACACAACGGAAAAAGATATCATACAATTAGAAATATTTTGCTTTTTATCTAATGCGAATGTGTCTTCACAAAATTAAATAATGAAGAAAACAATAAGTGCAAGGAATTACGCTTTGGAAAAAACGTCGCTTCATAATGATGGTGAATTTTTTTTATTGATTTCCTCTGTTTCACCGACGCACTTCTGTAATAGTCTAAGCAAACCAAGTCCTATATACGAATCAATTTTTTTCTACTGTTTTTCATTATCAACACATCATGCCTTCTGTCGGTAGGTTTTCAGGAATTTTCCAAATTTAAGAAGTCGTCGAAATTACTAGAGAGGCGAAATCGGCAATTTTTGCTTGAAATCTAGCCTAAGATTAATTTGGAAACAAGCCTTTTGTAAACCCTTTTAGATCTAGAGATTTCTAGAAGGTTCCCGAAGGTGTTTCAGAAAGTTGATCATGTTTATGGTGGTTATGTGGTGTTTTTGCGTGGGCAATTTCCAATACCCAATATTTGTAGCTAATCTTGGTGACATTATTCGGTGATCTCTTCTTTGTTCTAGAAATTCGAGAATGTTTGCTTATATTACACTTTTAAGTAGCGTATGCATTGAATAACTAGTATTTTCTAGAGGCTCTGGGCTGAGAGTAGATAAGAGTAATTATGAGATCGTTGGGGAGAGCTTGCAAAGACTGCTGAGAGATAAAGTGCTGATGTTAAAGAGATTGCAGATCTAAATTAGTTTGTTGTTCTTCAATTATTCCTGATTCAAGACTTGGGGTGATACCTGTTCTATAGTCTATTGAAACGACAGACTATAAGCACAAAAAAACAATCAAACATCAAATCAAGCAACTGGCTCGTACGTGAGACTATCACCTGATGAAATTAGAACTTCAGCAAAGTCTATGATGCCCAAAAGGTATGTTGTTGAGGAATGTTCGTGCTCTCATTGATTTATGATTTTTACAGTCATTTTGCGACTATTGTAACTTTTTAAAGTAACTCAGTTTGGAAGATCAAAACATATACCTTCAATTGGTGCACTCACAGCAGATTTTTTTTTACAAATGCATAGCTCATTTATGTTTACATCTGCTGTCTACATTTTATGTCATAGCAGTCTTTCAAACGAACACAAGATTTGAAGGACTGACTTGTCGAAACTTTGAAATACTTCTTTAGTCTATTTTACTCGTTTGAATCAGTTTAGCTCATGTTTGCCTTATGATTCCAGGAATGAATTTTCGATTTCCTCTCAAGCCTACATTTACTCTCACTTTAAGATTCGACGGACTGACTTGTTTGAATTTCCGAATTCCTTTCAGCAAAAATAATTTACGCACTTATATCAACTTGGCTCATGTTTGCTTTGAAAGTTCAAACAGTATGGAATCGTACATCAGAGATTTTATTACTGACTCTATCTCAGGTGACACATGCATGTTTTATTCGTTTCTTCTCCTGCAGTAGCTTTTTCGTTTCTCGGCTCTCATAAAAATACAACACTTGTTCTTTTTTTTTTAGACAATAATTATATCTAAGACGTCACGCTTATGCTATTTTTTTTTTAAATCTTAGCACTTAATTAAGTCAATATGGTATACAAAAACACTGACTTCATTCAGAAATTAAACTAGTCTTGCCATCCCGAATGATGCAAATTTTTCCGTCGCGTTTTTCCTTGGGATTCAAACACGATCCATTCCACCGACATTCTAGAAAACGTGAGATTTGAGATTTTTAAATAGAATTATTTTTTTTGTAATATGGCAATTATCTACAACACGCAGAGCAACCAATGGAAACGATTCCATAATCGGTTAATACACATATTATCCTTTAAAATATAAAAATGAATTTTAGATTAAGAAAATTTTGTTCATTGTTCTGCACCGCACACTCACACACAAAAGCTATTGTATTTTGGAAGCTCTTGTCGTTTATAAATTTAAAGACAATAAATGAGGCGTTGGTGGCAGTGATTAGGAAATACTCCCCCCCAACACACACACCACGTGCACCCTGGTCTGACGGGGGACCTAGCACCTTGTTGTGGACAGGCTAAACACATAAACACAAAAGCCAAAAAGCTGAATCCCGACGTAATTAGAGAATTTTGAAAACACTTGAAGTTAAGAGCTTAAAGACTATGGAAAGAAAAGGGTTAGGACTTAACCAGTTCAAAGACTATGGAGAACAAGAGTCGGAAAACGCACTACTTAGACATTTTTAAAGACAGTGAAAGTGTCAGGCCTGATGTTATCGCTCCTTAGTCTGCTGCACTTTAACTACTGGCACCCATAAATTTCTTGGCTTATCTCCTTGCAGCTGATCTCCTGCTGGTTTACCACGTAAACTTTCAAACAAAAAAGTTGGTAGACACTAAGTGTTCATTTCTAGCAAACATAATTCAAGTTTTCACGAGCTTACTGTAGACCTCAAATTACACCTCGGGCCTAATTTGAGAAAAGGAAATTCACATCTTAGGTCTTGTGGACACACATCTTTGTCGTGAATACGAGCAAAATTATATATAAAAATAATCCCAAAGATCTACAAAAGCAATACATAAAAGAAAAAGAGAGAACTTTTCCTTTTTATAATAATGAAGACATTTATCAAAAGAAAAAAATTGTCTAAAAGTCTACAGCACTGAAGATGAGAAAGACGTAATACTCGGCAGCGTGGTTTTAAAAAATCGCGTGAATATAATCTGAAATTGTGTAATTTTTTTGTTTTACAAATGCGCAATAACGAAGCAAGAAAAACTCAAACTCTATAAGTTTCTCAAAGTTACTTAAGAAGGATCTTCAAAACCATCAGCAATTACGCGATAATCTCTCTATATATAATCACCAACAGCCGAAATACCAATATCGTTAGTTAAAATATGCTTAGTCTAGCCACCATCCACCTAATCCTCTTGCTCAAATCTCGTAAACATAAATTCTAAACACTGAGTGTTTACTATGCAGAATCTATGTAAACTCAACTTCACGTAGCCAATCAAGAAAAACTCAGAACTACATTTTTAAACATGACCAAATCAAACGTCTCTTGCTAGTCATACTCTTATCTCCCTAACTTCATCTGCCTGCTCGTATCTGTAATGAGCACAGACATTCTAAAAAAAGACCTCCAGTTGCAAACAGTAATGCAGGAAACAATAATGTACTGATAATAAACTACCATAACATATTTAATTCGTCACAATTGATTCACTGTCCCTTTACACATTATTGAATACTTTTAGTGTGTTAAAATAATCTATAAATCAGACCAACATTCATATATATCCTTTACTTGTGTGCTTACTAGTAAGCCGAATTTAAAAATAAGTGTCTTGCTTTAGTTTGCACAAAAAGCGATAACTCTCAATTTGTGATAAGACACAATTTGCACACAAATTTCAATGTAAATCTCTCTCCTTTTATGAACAAGTTTCTTTATTGGGGCTTTTCCAAACGATTTTGTTCTATTGTTTTTTATTTCTTGAAACCATCCTTCTATGTATAATAGAGTAAAAATCTATAAACCTAGTAAGGATAACATCTTTCATCAAGCGAGATAGCAAATGGAATTGAAAAGTAAAGTTGAAGGTATAGAGAGTAAACTTTAAGTGGAATAAATAATGTGAGATGGTGCGCTCGTTGACACTACAAACATAATAATAAAGGAGAAAAATGAGAAACAGTACAGGGATATTTTTTCGGTGGAATGAAAAATATGAAGTACATCGACAAATCCTTAAAATCATTATTGCTTACGATAATTAAAGGGTATCCAACTACCGTTGCTGCATGTATGAGGGTTGCCACATTCATTATAGAATGTTTCCTCTGCACCATTAAAATATGTTCTTTTTTTGTAACCACAAGCTGAAAATTACAACAAAAAAGGAGAAAATATGATTTCTTTTATTCAATTAAATTCAATAAGCGTTATTTACGATGATGATAATGATGACGATGATGATGATGACGATAATGATGATGATGATGATAATGATGATGATGATGTTGATTGTTAGGACTAATGTAGTCATATTTTTATGTTAGCTGAGTAGAGTTGAACGTTTACTGTGTGTGTGTGTGTTGTGATTGATAGTTCAGACCTCGTGACAATACAAGCAGGATCTACAGATCGGCGGGACTTTGGCTGGGACAGACACTTCGATTTTATCACTCGCACTGTGCAGTCACTAAACGGTCCTGGCGCAAGAGGTAGCGGATTCGTTGACTGCAGGGAGGCTACATTTTAACCTTCTGCCACCTGAATGAATCTATGTTTATATTTATTCCTGAGGCCGTGTGCCTGGCCAGACTGATGGTCTGAGAATGTATGTTTCTTGTGAAACTGGAACGGTGGTGAGCGTAGTTAAATCTATTGATATCTGATGCTTGAGGCTGTGTGCCTATGCAGACCTATGCAGACAGGTCTACGATCTACCATGTGCAACTGAATTGGTATCCTATCCTTTATTACTTGTACTTATTGTCTTTCGCGTAAGGGCGTGTCATCTGTCTGGTGAATGATAGTGTGTCGGAGGCAGAGAAAGTAAGTGGAGAGCTTAAATGAGACGGTTGGGACTGTTATCACTGTGTAAGTCTTGAACTGTTTGAGCGGGACCCAGGTTATGTCGGTGCTAAAGATTTGACCCTTGGACTGTCTGTTCCTATGAACTATATTTCCTATTCTATTACAAGTTCCACGGACGAGGATCGTCGCTGGATTAAGCTTAGAAGCGTGTGCTTGTGCGAGTGAATATTTATATATATTAATTATACCTAATAATTATATCTGTAGAGTATATCTATTAATTGTACCTGTAGATTATATCTCTAAATAAGATCTAAGGATCGTATCTATTAATTCATATCTATTGGTTGTATCAATAAGTCTATTGATCTATGAGGTAATTTCTTGGAGGAGAGTTCCTCGTGAGTGAATTAGTATGTACTAACTTATTTAACGGTATAATATTTCGTAACACAGATTCTAATTATTTTCTATTGTCGCGCCTGCGTGCGTGGACTTTTGTATTTGACTCGCCTCGTATCTACCCGTCTTCTTCTTTGTGTGACTTCCCTACTTCTATATATTATTATTATTATAATATAAGTTTCCTGTCGCCTATCCCCGGTGTTCTGCCTTCTATTTGGTGTGACCTTCTAGTGCAGTCGATATAGTTAAATTGTTGTTGTTGTGTGACCGTTGACGGACAGTGTGTTTGATCCCTATATATATTTTAAGGGACTTGCTCTCAACATTGATGATGATGATGATGATGATGATGATGATGATGATGATGATGATGATGATGATGATGATGATGATGATGATGATGACGATGATGATGATGACGATGATGATAGTGATGATGATGATGATGATGATGATGATGATGATGATGATGATATACTACTATTACTACTACTACTATTACTAGTATAGTAGTAGTAGTAGTAGTAGTAGAAGTAGTAGTAGTAGTAGTAGTAGTAGTAGTAGTAGTAGTAGTAGTAGTAGTAGTAGT
>BLXT01002832.1:271745-283995 GCA_019648995.1 Plakobranchus ocellatus
AAATTCAAAAGCCTAAAATATAACTTTTAATATGCAAAGCTTTAGAAATAAAACTTTTAAATTATGATATAATAATAATAATAATAATAATAATAATAATAATAATAATAATAATAATAATAATAATAATAATAATAATAGTAATAATAATATCAATAATAGTTTTAAGTAGTTTAATTACTTAACATAAATCATTGAGTTAGCAATAATTATCAAGTCATGAATAGTATTGCACATTTTGTCAACATTTTTTCAATCTTTCTAGAAGGGAAAAAAATGTCAGTTCTACCGAGCTAAACAACTGTGGGGCGAAATCAGAGGGAGCTTTCCATTGAACACATCTAGAAATACATAAATACTGAATCCAACACGTTGCGTGGAGGAATTGTGTAACATAAGGCCTGATCACTGCAGATATGAATTGCCTTATGAATTCTAAAAAAAAAAAAAAAAAAAAAAAAAAAAAAAAAAANNAAAAAAAACAATTAAAATAAATAAATAAGTAAATGAGTAAATGTATGTTTGTGTTACCTGGACGTTAAGTCTTCTGTTGCTAGCGCAACGTTCTCAGTCTTAGCGGCAGAGGAAATTATGCGTGAGAAGCCAAACCTACATTCATAAAAGCTTATAATATTAAGGCAGAGCACTTTTATTGTGTTTACATATTTTATATCTCAACTAATAAATAAATGAATAAGATATAGCGTTATGAAGAATGCAAAGTACTTTTGAGCAATATACACCAATAGAAAATAACGACGCAATATTATCAAGCTGGGATATGACTGATAGGGCACCACAATTAATTGGGCTTATCATCTGTACCAGATCTTGAAAAAATCTAAAGAAAATAACAAGGTATTATTGTTACACTGACACCGTTGTTCACAATAATTTGATCCGTGCACAACATTGCATTATCACTGAACAAGACCTTCAAAACTAACATGGGAAAGAGAGTTCAATATCCCTCTTTAAAGCTCAGACATTATTGATTAAGATACGGTAGCTGTTTGCTCCGTTTCAAAACGAAAATTGAGGACACAAAAAAAAAATGCAGAGTGGAAAAGACACTGCGTGCATGGCAATTTCAAAATATAAAAGGCGTTCTATTTTATCGTGTAAACATGTTTTCCTTTGTCCACCCATTCAATTTTCATCGCTAGTTGTTATTAAGCCTATATAAGATACAAACATTTCCCAAAACTTTTGCACGCAGCGAATAATTAGCGCTACTTATATTTCATCTGACAGATATAAAATTTTATTTGAAAGTATATCGAAATGCATGCAGGAATATCGTAAACTTGTCTTCAATTTGAAAACATAATATACAACGCTCGATATATTTTTTCCCCCATTCTCCGTATGGGATATCAATTAAAATGATTATCTCGGAGTTTGTCAAAACAAACTTCAGTCATAACGGTGTGTCCTTCATAATGTTTTATTTTTTATTTAACATAATAATGAAGTGAAAAATAAAACATATAATATGCCTATCTGGCCATCGTACAATTACACATGAACAAGCCCCCATATATACAGTAATTTAACTAAAGATATAACATAAGATAATAATTCTGCACAATGGCAAAGACACTGTAGAACACAAACCCATTGTGTTCTACCGCTAATGAAATAGTTCGGACACACTGTATGACAACAATCCGTTAAAAATGGAAGGGAACATAAAATTGATAGAGGAAATCAATCTTTTACATCATAATAATCATTATCAAAATTGATTTTGTCTTTAAATCTGTCCCAGTCAGCTGAATATGTCAATTAACCGTTTGAAAAGACGTGCGTCCGAACGTCGAACTGTTGTTACGGTTTTGTTTTTTTTTTCCTCATGGTTGATACTGTTCAGAGAAAGTGCATCCAACTTGGCATAGACCTAAAGTGCCCTTGGCCAGGTTTCAAAGGTATAAGGTTCTTCGAAATAAAGAAAGGAAAAAAAAAAAAAGATGACAACCATTGGTTTTATTTACAAAGCGTGAATGCCTTGAGTTTCAAGACCATTGGAGCAAGCAGTTTTGATTTGCACCAACAAAAGATACATTGATCATCAGGATGAGAAAACTAGGTTTTGTAATATGAAGAACCAACAAAGAAGTTGTATCTCGAAAGCGTCAGACTATTAATGATTGATTTCTGATACTTAAGGATACTTTTTTTTAAATGAAAGACTTGGATACAACATCAAAAAAGATTTATAGACGGTTGGCGAAGCAAAGGAGGATAAGCCAACATTGGTGATGGTAGCGGTGGTGATGATGAAGTTGATGATAATGATGATGATGATGATGATGATGATTGATGATGATGATGATGATGATGATGATGATGATGATGATGATGATGATGATGATGATGATGATGATGGTGACGAGCGTCTTTTGTTTTTCAAGCCTTTGAAAAAAACAACTGTTTAATAGATGTATATTCAAGGAAACGTCTTTGGCTAAGCTTTCTAGCGCATATGAGATGTTAGTAAATCGTTAATCCTACTTTATCATGTCTTTTGTTTAGCAAGAGGCTAATGCTATATTTGATCTCTGCTTTACGGTTTGCCAACTTTATGGCAGGAAACGAGAAACCCAATTAGTCGTTTGTGTTGGTCGTGCTTCCCAAGTTTGCGAATTGCATTTTTCGAGGACAAAGTATAATAAAAAACTGCATGCAGCTAGACGCCAAGTACAACGATTTTGATAAAGATTGCTTTATGATTCCAAAGAGGGGAATTGTAGGGAAACAATTCAGCATTATCTGCTACAAACGAGTATAAAGACTGCAATGCAAACATTGTCTGGATAAACAAAGGTGTAGACATGCCTATAATATTATTTCATCAACAGGCATGCACTCACTGAATAATACAAGTCAGTCTTGGAAAATTTAAACCGCACCGTTCTTAACAAAAGATGTCGTATCCATTCGATTTTTAGATCAATACTGTTTGAATAGTGAGAATGTTTTTCAATCGTAGAACTCTTTTGTGAAACAAAACGAGTGTTGTGATGAAAAGCATCACGTAATCGATCTGATTATTTTTTTTTTTTTTTTTTTTTTTTGCGTTATTTTTTTTTCCAATGCGTTGATTGCTCTTTGAAACAAAACGACAATGTCCATCAAAATATTCAAGTGGTTAGTTCGTTTCAATGTCTTTCCCATTTTTTTCCCTTTTCATCAAGTAATTGACATTTCATGAAAATCGAGAAAATTGAGAAAATCCTTTCTTTTCTTTTTAAGTGCTATTATAGTCCTAACTTCGACAAAGGGCAGCATCTATGTTCATTATTCTTAACCCTTTAGAGGCATATCTCTAAATTCAAGCATGACGTTCTTTGTGGTTAAATTTATCTCACCATATGTTTGCTTCTCAATTTCACTTTGGCCGAAGAAAATGTTAAGGAAATAGACAAAATGTTTCTTTTTGTCTACCTTAATTCATAGTCATCCAATCATGGTGTTAATTAACTATATGTTGGACGCTAGGAAGAGCTGGTCTCTACACTACTGGTCCTTGCGGGGACTGACTGAATATCGAGTTAACCCACAAGGGAACCAGGTAACATTAACTCCAGGATAAAAGGGTAAGACGGATGACTTTGTTTCCCATTTTTCGTTTATTAGGCTTAAATAAGAGACAGACCACCCAAGTGAGTGTCGCAATGACCATAGCGCCACTCCATGACAATATACAGCATTATATATATAGAAAATGGTTAGTTTTAACCGCTGAACCTTCTTGCTCCTAGTCTTACTCTTTTCTAGCTAACTTGCTTAAGGCACTTGTCAATCTGAATTTGCCTCCAAAAGGATGACTAACTCAAAATACTAGTTTGTTCCTACGCTAATGAAAACAGATATATCCATAATGCGGTATCAACTCATGACAAGCTCCAATTTAGTATCACAATTTAATTTAAACATCAAGAAGTATTTAAAATGGTAGATAGCTAATTTGCTTAAGGCACTTGTCAATCTGAATTTGCCTCCAAAAGGATGACTAACTCAAAATACTAGTTTGTTCCTACGCTAATGAAAACAGATATATCCATAATGCAGTATCAACTCATGACAAGCTCCAATTTAGTATCACAATTTAATTTAAACATCAAGAAGTATTTAAAATGGTAGATAGCTAACTTGCTTAAGGCACTTGTCAATCTGAATTTGCCTCCAAAAGGATGACTAACTCAAAATACTAGTTTGTTCCTACGCTAATGAAAATAGATATATCCATAATGCAGTATCAACTCATGACAAGCTCCAATTTAGTATCACAATTTAATTTAAACATCAAGAAGTATTTAAAATGGTAGAAAAACACAGTAATATAAAATATTTGTAGCATAATTAACGATACACCACCAGGAGCATGAATACTCAAGTTAATTAATATTAATAGAACAGGCTTGGTGAGATCGAAAGGAAAAATATACATGTTTACAAAGATCCGACTATAGGATCGAAAGGATATGAGCCTTCACGCATCTTTCACAGAGTAACCGCAATAGATTGCTTGGATCCTAGCCAACCCCACATATAGAATCGTAATTCTATGATTATTTTTCTTTTCTTAAACCATTAAGACTCTAAAAAAGACAGCTGCCATAAAAGGCTTTGAGTTTCGTTCTTGCTGGCATGGTCTCCACCTTAGTTTTTTAAATAAATTAAAGTGTAGTATAATTTATCAAGAGTAGACTTTTTTTTCTTCAAACCGCAACATTGTATAGTTAAAAGTGTGATAAAATGTCTTAATCCTTGTCCTTACTGGTAGACACTCCATCTCATTTTGTTCTAATCAGCGTTTGGTGCTAAAAAAAAAAATTCCTCTTGAAAAAAAATGAGTTAATGGAAATAGTTTACAATTGTTCTTTTCTCTGTGGCGAACAATCTAACTAAAACACTTAGTTTTTCAAATGAAATCAGGAATGGGTAGTTTCTCGCTTTACAAAAGACAATACTAAGTATGCAAAACTTAAGCTTTCTTAAGGCTTTGGTCGGAAGATGCTCATGTGAGAGCAAGGCAGTAGGGATTCCTTTTCTAATAGCTGTCCTTGGTGAAACAAAAGGTGTGTTGACAGTCTTCTTTTCCCAGTAGAGTCTTCTTCTCCCAGGTATCCTTGGTGAAACAAAAGGTGTGTTGACAGTCTTCTTCTCCTAGGTGTCCTTGGTGAAACAAAAGGTGTGTTGAGATTCTTCTTCTCCCAGGTGTCCTTGGTGAAACAAAAGGTGTGCTGAGGGTCTTTTTCTCCTAGGTGTCCTTGGTGAAACAAAAGATGTGTTGAGAGTCTTCTTCTCCTAGGTGTCCTTGGTGAAACAAAAGGTGTGTTGAAAGTCTTCTTCTCCTAGGTGTCCTTGGTGAAACAAAAGGTGTGTTGAGGGTCTTCTTCTCTCAGGTGTCCTTGGCGAAACAAAAGGTGTTTTGAGATTCTTCTTCTCTCAGGTGTCCTTGGTGAAACAAAAGGTGTTTTGAGATTCTTCTTCTCTCAGGTGTTCTTGGTGAAACAAAAGTGTTTTGAGATTCTTTTTCTCCCAGGTGTCCTTGGTAAAACAAAAGGTGTTTTGAGATTCTTCTCTTCTTCCAGGTGTCCTAGGTGAGGCAAAAAGATGTTTTGAGATTATTCCTCTCCCAGGTGTCCTTGGTAAAACAAAAGGTGTGTTGAGGGTCTTTTTCTCCTAGGTGTCCTTGGTGAAACAAAAGGTGTGTTGAGAGTCTTTTTCTCCTAGGTGTGCAGTTGTTAGGTTTCTGTTTACTTTTCTTGGGCGCAACTTTGAGTTTTGAACTCACACCCTTTTACTTTTCCCATCTGTGGCGATTTTTTTTAAACACTCTGACGATTGTGCCAAGAATGCTCCCGATCGTTGGAGGAAACTTATTTACTTATGAAGTAAATGCTTATTCCTTCTACCCCAAAATTCATCTTGAGCTGTTTTCGACAGTCACCTCTAGTGCTTAACCTAACATTCTGCAGGTCTCGTTTTGCTTGGAGCACAGGATCGTAGTGTCATCCATGAAAGCCTTGAGAGGTGGTTGTAACATCCAATACCAAGGCACGCTAGTTTGGTTTTTGTGTATAGCCAGTCCACAACAAGGTGATCTCAAGCTTTCAGGCCCTCCGGTCAGGCTAGGGCGTCGGTGGAGGGATTCGAACCAGCGTCAGAAGGATCCCTGTAGATCTCAAGGTGGACTCGCTAGCCACTGTTCCACCAACGGGCCCCTCCTCCCCCTTTCTAGATACGATGGTCTCGCATTTTCCTCTACTGCTGAAATGATAAGTTCGATAGCCGATACAAACAAGATAGCGCATAATTATTGTACAACCCATAACAATACCAACTTTCAAATGTATCAAGTCTTTCATGTAACTCTCAGTTGAGAACCTAATTTTAAATCCACTGAATTAGTCTCCGAACGTTACTTAAATATCCTCTGGAATATTGTACATTCTTAAAACTTGCGGTATCTTTTCGGGTGGTACAGAGTCATACGCGTAAGCAAAGACCAACGAAAAGACATTCAGGTTGTCGATTTAGCTCTTTGAATGACTTCCCAAATCATTGTGTTGTGATCAAGACAGCCCGAGACCCCTGGAAAACCCCCTTTCTGCACAGAGACATTTACATAGCCATTCTCGGTGAGGTATTTTGTCAGGCTTGAAGCCATGATTGAGAAGAAGATTTTTCCTTCAAAATGAGTAGTGAGATTGGTCGGAACTGATTAATTTCAGTAGAGTTTTGTTCTTTAGGAATGTAAAATCCTTCAGTTTTCATCCATAGCTCGCTGATCTTTGGGTTATTCCAAACGCTTCGGATCATCTTGTGAAGCTATCGGAGAATATTCGGACATTTTTTTTTGTATAGCTGGTATCGCACTCCGTTTGGCCCGGGCCAGGACTTACCTCTTGTCTTTTGAACTAATGTGTAAACTCTGTCCAATATTGGTGGCTTATTTTTTGATTTAACTCCTAGTGCGGTTGACCACACGATATCCTTTATATCCTCAAGTGGTTTCTCTCGTTCTGTATCAGAATTTATTCTGTCTTGCGAAGATGAGTTTATAATTCCTTTTTAGGTCTTTAGAGTATCAGAAAGAGCTGACTGGCGAACTGGACTATCATCATCCATTTATCTAAAGCATTTAGAAAGCCAAAAAATTTCAGGATATCAGGGTTCGATTTCTTTATCAAAAGACAATACCAAGTCTGATGTAAAACTTAACCAGTCATAAGGGACTTTAATATCTCGCTGCCACTAGAAGTAGAAGGTGTAAACACAGACTGACTAGAATAAACATCTGGATTTTAAAAAATGGACACTGAAATAGTTTCTAGATAATACACGTTTCATTTAAGCATCAAGTAGGAAAATTTTAATGATCGATTTCTGCTTTAAATCTCATATTTAAGACCATGGAGACTGCATTACAATAGAAAGCAGTTTTTTGGGGTTTTTTTTCTTCTTTTCCTTTTTTACGGAACGTTTCATTAAATCTAAAAGATTATACAAAGTTTCTCGTCTTCTTACTCCTCTTAATATTCAAGAGCCTTAACCCAAACTATTATGACTGTTTTACCAATGATCTATCGTGCTTATGTGCTCCAATGGGACTTCACAATGCAGGAGTAGTTACAGAAATGTATGTTTAAGAATAAGCGTTGAATGCTCTATCCATTGTCTACCCGTATCAGACTTAAAAGAGTCTTAAGGGGCCGCAAAACTGTTTGAGCAAACCATTGAGAATTTATTTTTCTCTGAATCATTGCACATTTTTCATAAGTTATTAAACCTGAACACAAAAGACTATTTCCTTGTAGGCCTGGGTTTGGTGGCACAGTCGCTAGAACAATCACTTCTCAGATCTGCAGGGATACTTTTATCGTGGTTTCGATCTCAAGACGGCCACTAACGCAATGCCCTGAGGTCAGGAGGGACTGAGAACCTGCAATTTCGAACAGGCTGTAAGCACAAAACGAGTCTTACATGTCTCTTATCCAAGCTAGTGAGCTTTGTTGCTTTGAGGTGGCTTTTAAAGAAAAATAAAAAAATGTTTTTAATTGCCATGGAAGTGATATGACCTGAAAAAAAAAATTATAAATGCAAAAGCTGTCTTTTTTCTCCTTACTACCTCGTTATTTTATCATGGTTTCCTGTTTTTTTCCCCTCATAATCTTCTCTTTATATTCTTCAGAATATTAAGCCTTTTTCTGCCTCTTCATCTTCTATTCTCCCAGAGAGAAAAAGGTGACTTAGTGAGAGTTTTTAACTGATGATAGTGTTTAATATTGAAACTACATTGCTGTGTCGTCTGAGTGCTACGGTAACTAATCATAATAACTACCGGTATTTTAGTTGATTTTACTTCCTTCCATGAAGTTCTATAATAGCGATCACATTATCCGAACTGTTTTTTATTTTTTTTTATTTTTATTAATCTTAATAGTTTTTTTTTGTTGTTTTTTTTAAACTCCCAACGACTTATTGTACTTGTCTAACTTCTTTTAAACACATTCCCATTTGTAAAATGAAATGTCAGATTATCAAATTGCAAATTTATGACAGATATTTATTTCTAAGAATGCATAAATGCTTTTAATACCGGTAACTCACTTTGATTTCTGCTCTAGGGGAAGCATCTATCTTATCAGAATTTAGTGCTATATTCTTGTTCGTGTAAACATCGACAGCAATGTTTTGAGCAGTTTAGATTCAAAGACTTCATCACAAGGTGAATATTTGTTAAAAAATTTAAAAAAAAATAAAGGACACGTTGATAATCTGAGGGTTTGAAATAAGGTCGAAGACACACAGACACAGACACAGTCACACACACAGACACACACACACACACACGTGACCACTCTTGGAAGGTCGTATGTCGCACAGTAATAGGCCTATAACACTTTTGTAACAATTGTAAATATTATATATTTGACATAATAACAACCAATACAGCACATCTACATCCAAATTTTTACCAATAAGAAATTTTCATAGCGTAACTTCGGGCTATGTCAATGGTTTAAAATATTCAAATTAATTTAACTTTACACTGACAAGATCTCAATTTTAGACGAGTTTCCTACCCCCTTCCCTCCCCCATAAAAAATCGGAATCTGAGTTGACTCATTGTTTAGAATGCTTAAAATAGTAACATTGCTTACCGGAAACACACCTCTTTATTTACAAATTTGCCAAGATGGCGACTGATGATAAAATTTGTTATCATTGGTGACACAATTTCAGCACTAAGTTGATTACCAGTAGACCTTAAACAATTGGTCCTCTTATGCCCGTGCATTGACACCGTAGTGAATGTATACAAATCGTTATCAACTTCATAAGATATTTAAGATTTTATTAGTTATCGAACTCGCCGGAAATGAATGACTTAAACATGAAGTCGTTGGAGGCGAAGGTTGTGGTCCTAGGATCTCAAGGTAGAAACGTAGATCTAGACCGAGGCCTATGCCTACAGTTTAGTGAATTCTACTTCTTGTTCCTTAAGCCTATTAAGCTTAAATATTCCGATTATTGAAGTTGCATTTGCAGAGTCTATAGACTAGTCGCTAATTTGAGTATAAATGTTTAGTGTTAAAGAGAGTAGATTGGTATACCAGAGGATTTACTATGATCTATCATAAAAGATCTAGATCTTAATTAAATATATTTTAATAGAAGCTATATACCAAATCTTACTACACATACCAAATAAATGCAATCAATAATGGAAATCATTGTGCATCGAGATAACTCGGCAAGACCTCCAAATGTGCACACAAGAAAACTAAATCTAAATATAGATTGCCAACCAACTTGTCATATCACAGTGATAATCATAAAATAATGTGAAAAAGAAAAACAATTTCTTCAGATAGTTCATTTCTGAATTAATATGGGAATCACGCTGATCAATTAAAACTCGGCTGCCATTATCCAAGGATATAACTGAGGCAATCAATTTTTTCCCAAAACATTTAAAGGATATCTTTATTTTTCAATGAAATTTCTTTGTTAATGTCATTGTTGATGAATGTTAGCTAATTTTGAAATTGTAGAATCTTTTTTTTGGAAACATGAAACAATATGTACTTTCCGATTATAAAGATGCCTATTGCATCATTTTGGTTGATCAGCTCCAATACAGCAATGACTTTTAGGATATCAGACAAGCGATGGAAACAAAATGTGTCATTTATTCTATGATTGAATAAATATTTATGATATGACAAGACAAAGCAGTTTAGCATCTATGTATGCATTTTGTTGTATGCTATTTGGAAGTCTTGGCAAATTCTCATAACAGTTTCATATAATTTGTGACTGCTCGACCCGAAAAGTTACAAAAAAATACACTACTTTACATCTTAAGGCCTTAATATATAATTATAACATAAATAAGTCGAATTAAAATAATATTTTTTTAGCATCTGTAATGGTGTTATAAGACATCTGGCAACACAACGTTAAAAACCTGAACAGTATAATAATATTCATTAACTTACATTGGGTTGAGTAAGAAAAGATTTGAAGGATTTTGTGGTTGTAGAGATTAAACGCTTTTTAAAGAAAAGAAAAAATGGCCTGTCAAAATAGAGCACTACCGTCATATTTAAAGTGTTTTAAAATATGATCTCTGAGGTATGAGCTAGTATGTTAAGTAAAAGTCAACATTCAAAAGTTTTAAAAAAATAATTTTAATAATCTGTGAAAATTCTTCAAGATCCCTGTAACAATTTGATAGGTTTCAGCCAGGCCAAATGAGTTTTCATTCTAAAGTTGTTGAAAAGAGCAAAACTATAATTTATGTATGAGGAGCTAGATTTTATCAAATAAATTGGGTCTATTGTATACCCTTTGATAACTTTGTTTCTGAAAATTGTTAATACCATGAAGGAAGAAAGAATTTTTTTAATTCTACTATTTTACTGTTAAAATCTTCAATCTACGCTTACTTTGAATGAATATTTTTTCCTTTAATTTAGCTTTTTAATCTAGGAGATTTTTCTTTTTACATCTAGATTCATTTTGAAAAGTGGGTGACATCTATCAAAGAGACTCAACCATTATGATTCCTTTCAAACTCATTCCGTTGGAGTTTATCAACCTGCGTGGTTAGAGAGTGGAAATATCTCTAGTTCTTTAGATAACTTAAAAAGAAAATTAAAATCAATATATGTATTATCAAAATTAGCCCAAGCTTGTTTTCATCTACCTTTATCATTTTCATCTACCTTTATCATATATTTTATTTTTCCTATTTTTTCTTTGAAATATTGATTTTGATCTAGAAATCATTTTATGACAACAAGCTTCTATGAAAATTTATGTGAAGAGATGCTGTATTTTTTTTCTACCAGAACTTTTTTTTCACTTTTCTTTTTTAAAACTTTTTTTAGCGTTTTTTATTTTATTTTTGTGAATCTCCAGGAGTTGGCAAGACAAGTGTTGTGATTCGCTATGTTGGAGGAATGTTCAGTAAAGCAGTCAGTCCCACCATCGGGGCTTCATTCTTTACCTACAAGATGTAAGTGCATTAAAATCATCATAATCACCATTATCACAAAATGCCTGACTTGTAAAGTTAGGAAAGTATCAGTATCATTTTTCTCAGTTCTCCTTCTCTGGCAGCTATCACAAAGGCAGCTTAGGTTTGTGAAGATTTGCTTTTGCTTGCTTTACAATGAATAATGGTGCATCTAACACAACAGTTTTATAAGATTAAGCTAGAGAGGGTTTGAATGGAAGAAAATGCTTGTCAATGTCTGCTTCAGACGGGGCACTTAAAGAAGAGAAAAATATTACATACTCTGTTGCTGCTGCTACTTGTGCTATCTCTACTGTTGCAAAAGTACCTATAACTATCAGTGAAATACTACCACCCCTACCACATTTTATTTTTACCAATACTACTACTACTACTACTACTACTACTACTACTACTACTACTACTACTACTACTACTACTACTACTACTACTACTATGGTACTACTACTACTACTACTACTACTACTACTACTACTACTACTACTACTACTACTACCACCACTACTATTACACTGCTGTATAATTCTTACCTTTGCTCTGCTGCTGTTGCTTTTTCCAACAACTACCGACATTGAATCGTCAAGAGATAATACCCACTGAGATGATTACTGCTATTACAATGGTTACTGTTTCTGCTGTACTTCTGAGTGCAAGTTCTGAGTGCCTTGCAACACATTTTTTAGCACTTAC
>BLXT01002832.1:672717-691909 GCA_019648995.1 Plakobranchus ocellatus
CCCCCCCCCCCAGGAGGAATTTTAACTTTCTTTTGGTTATCTTTGAACTTACGGCGATAGTATTTGACGATTTATAGCCGTTTTTAGGCTAGCATGTCAGCCAAAATTTTCCGATTTTCCTCATGCAAATGATCCAAAATGGAATAAAACACTAAATTGTAGGTAAGAAAACAATTTAATGCTTTGGTCAGAAAATATTGAAAAAAATAGCATACCTGTATGATTTTAAGCTTGCGTTTGCTTCGGTATTTACGAAGGTGCATCCATAAAAGATTGAATATCAATTCACAAATTGCAAAACACGATGAAATGACAATATTTTGATGTTTATTTCTTGCATTTTTGACCCTCTTCCTTGTTGATGTGTACGAAGAATGTTTTGCTTTCAACGAAAAGCACATCCGCAAGGTATTTTAGCGTCTTCCGACATGTCCAATGTCTACCATTTCCAAAATAAGAAAGAAAAAGGGCGCGATTTTGCTGAAAAGTGATTTTGTTACGATCGAAATTAACTCGAGGATTTGTGCTAGTGCTTCCCATTTTAGTTATTTTATAGTATGCTTCAATCTTACTCTATAGATATATATACAAAAATTTGTTGTATAAGATTTGAAACGGACTGCGATGTATTCCAAGGGATACAATCAAGTTTTTTTTGTGTGCTATTTTTCACTTCAAAGTTGGTGGTTTCCTCCCTTTCCAAGTTATCTTATTCAAAAGGAAATAAAAAGTACCTTTTCTTACTGGTATCTGTGGATATTTTGAAAAAAAGGAGTACAAAAACAATCGCATTTGCACCGTTCATTTTCAACACTCTTTCGAATAGATAACAAAAACACACACACACACACACACACACACACACACACACACGTACAAAGAATGCCCATTTGCAGTGTGGTTGAATCGTACCTCCATTTTTTTTCCTCTTTTTTATCACATAAGCCAAAAATCCAGCAAAAAAAAGCTCGTTGCGAGCCACAGTTTGGTCTCCTTTCAATCGAATTCAACCTAAAGAATGTTAAATTGTATTTCCTATCGAAAGAGAAAGGTTTAAATTCACTATTTACGAACATAAATAACTTGCCTTAACTTCAGCCCACGAGTAAATTCCAATCGTAATAAAACCTGCTTTACGTACAATTTCGAACATTTTCTTAGCCTTTTTGGAAACGACATTCGGTGGAAACATCGGAAGACAGTAAAATACATCGGGAATGTAGTTTTCACTGTTTATAACACTTTTCCCATCCAGGTGAATAAAAAAGAAACTTAACCATTTGAGTTATTTTATAGTGTCTTTGAACCTCACTCTATCGTAATGTAGAACCTCCAGGTACAAGATTTGAAGCAAAGTTTTCTTTATGAAACTCAATAACTAAGGAAGTAAAAAAAAATGGGAGAAAAAAGCACTGAAAACTTGTTGCTACATTACCATGGGGCATTTTATATCGCTTTCCACTCTTTTACGTACGTACTTTCGTAACAATCTAAGGAAACACACGCCTATAATACTACTGAGTTATCTCTTTCTTTTACTGGGTTCCATGCACAACGAATTCAAAATCGTTCATCTGTATACATTTTAGTGTTTTTATTTAAGTTGGAGGCCCTAAACGAGGATAAAATCGGAAAATTATGGCTGAAAAATTAGCCCATAAACTGGTAGCAAGCCTTAACTTCAATCGCTGTAAGCTCGTACACAAAAATGTGATTGTTCAATTTTCCCTTATACATCCATAGGATAAGTTTGAAAAACCGGTGACGATGGATAATTCAAGACATCGAATTTGCTCAGTACATTTTCGACACTCTTTTAAATAGATAACAGAAAAAAAGAAAAGTCCCTTTTTGCGGTGTAGAGGAATCTTATCCAATTGTTTTTTCTCATTTCCATCACGTAGATTAAGTTTCTTTTTATATTCTCTTGGATGGAAAAGTTTTATAAACACTAAAATGCACATTCCCGATGAATTTTATTGTTTTCTGATGACTTCAATCCATGTCGTTTCCAAAGTGGGTAAAGAAATATGCCAAATTCATAGACAAATAGGCTTTATAAAGATGGAAATTTTCTCGCGGACTGAAGTTATGGAAAGCTATTTAAATGATTTAATCGAGTATTTCGACCTTTCTCTGTCGTTATTATTATGAAAGAAAACTTAAGATTCTTTAGGGTGAATCCCAGCTAAAGGCGATCAAAATTATGGCTAGCAACGACATTTAGGCTGGATTTTCCACCAAAAATTGACGATTTAACTGTGTAATTGTTTTCGAAATTAGATTTAAATTTATAGAGAAAAAAGAACTGGTGCTTCGGTCATGAAGTAGAATACAATAATAACATCACTGCATGGTGTAAAGCTTGTGTATGCTCAGATTTTAACGAAAACGCTTCCGTGAAAGAGGAAAAATCAGTAAAAATTCCCCCATTGCCATGAAGTTATAGGCTTTCGATGCTCACTTCTTGCGTTCATGGCTTACTTCGATATTGAATTTCTTGAAAAAAAACTTTGCTTTCGATGAAAAGCATTTTCCCGATGTATTTCAGCGTCTTCCAACGTGTCCAATGCCCGCCTTTTCAAAAATAAGAAAGAAAAAGTGCGATATTTTACTCTTAAACGGCTTTCTTACGATCGAAACTAACTTGCGAGTTTGAGCTGTTTCTGGCCATATAAAGTTTTAACATATTATTTTTTTTGGTTATCTTTGAGTCAAAGGCGATTAAAATTGAGGCTTAAAACCTGTTTTAAGTCTGATGTTTTTGAAAAAACTTGCAGATTTTGTCTAAGTATATGACTTCGAAATAAAACAAAAAACACTTAATTGTATGGAAAAAAATAATTTGATTTTTTGTCATGAAATAGAGAAGAAAAATAGCAAATTGTTATGGTATTTTAGGCTTGCGTTTGCTTAGGTACTTACGAAAGTGCATCCACAAAATAGCCACTATCAATTTAAAAATTCCAGATGGTGATGAAGCAACAGGAGTTCAATGCTCTCTTCTTGCGTTTTTATCTTCCGCCGCTATTGACTTGTACAAACAAACCTTTGCTTTCGATGTAGAAGCACATTCTCAACGTATTTTAGCGTCTACCAATATGTCCAATGCTTGCCGTTTCCAATATAACAAATGAAAATACGTGCAATTTTTATTAAAAAAAAGGCCTTTGTTACGATCGAAACAACCCGGGCGATTGAGCTGTTGCTAACCATTTAAATTATTTAATAGTGTCTTTCGATCTAACTCTATCGATATGAAGAAGGAAATTCTCCTGTTTATTTCCGAGCAAAAGGCGATCACAGTTGACGCTTTATATACCCATTTTTACGCTAGTGTTTCAGTCAAAATTTGCCGGATTTGCTTATGTAAATAACTTTAAAATGAAATAAAACACTAAAATGTATGGACGAAAACAAAAGGGTATGCTTTGCTCATAACAATAAGCACAAAAATAGCATGCCTGTATCATTTTTAAGCTTGTGCTTGCTTAGGTATTTACGAAGGTGCAACCATAAAAGATTGAAAATCAATCAACAAATTCCACATCGCGGTGAAATGACAGGATTTCGATGATTACTGCTTGCATTTTTGATTTCCGTCGTTGTTGACGTGTACGAGAAAACCCTTGGCTTTCGATGAAAAGCACATTCGTAACGTTTTTAGCGTCTTCCAACATGTCCAATATCTGCTGTTTCCAAAAATAAGAAAGAAAAAGGGTACGATATTGGCGAAAAAGTGGTTTTGTTACGATTGAAATTAACTCACGGGTTTGAGCTATTGATAACCATTTGAGTTATTTCACTGTGTCTTTAAACCTTTATCGATATATAGAAAAAAATTGTTTCCCTCTTGTATGACTGATAGATTCCAAGGGTTGTAATGATAATTTTCTGGCTATTTTTACTTCAAAATTGGTGCTTTTCTCCCTTCCCAAAGCTAAATCTAATTCAAAAGAAAAAAAAAAAGTATCTGTCGCTACCGTTATCGATGGATATTACAGGAAAAGCAGTACAATAACAATCGCCTTTGCACGGTACATTTTTGACACTCTTTCGGATAGATAACAGAAACAAAAACAGAAAAAAGAAAAAAAAAAGACCCCTTTTGCGATGAAGTAGAATCGTGCCGACTATATTTTCTCTTTTTTTATCCCATATGTTACGTTTCTTTTTTATTTACCTGGATGGAAAAAATGTTATAAACAGTGAAAACTACATTCCCGATGTATTTTAGTGTATTGCGATGATTCCAATGCCTGTCGAATCCAAAAAGACTAAGAAAATGTTTGAAATTCTACTTGAAATAGGTTTTATTACGATTGGAATTTACTCGTGGACTGAAGTTGAGGCAAGTTATTTATGTTAGTAATTAGTGAATTTCAAACTTTCTTTTTTTTTAACCCAGAGCAAATTTTTTTTCTACAAGTTAATAAAGACGAAAGCAAGGAGTAAGCTGTAAAATCCTCTCGCTTCATCGCGATGTGGATTTTTTATTTTTTTCGATCTTTTTTTTTTTTTTTTTTGGTTGGAACATTAAGATAGACGTAATAACATTTTGAAAGCCTCAACTTTGATCGCCTTTAGCTCGGAGATAACCAGAGAAATGTTACATTTTCTTCTACCTATCGAGCGAGTAAGGTGGGAAGAAATGATTAAATAAATCCAATGGCCAACAACAGCTCAAACTCGTGAGTTAGTTTCGATCGTGCCGAAGCCACTGTTCGAGTAAAGATTCGCTCTTTTTCTTTCTTATTTTAGAAACGCCAGACATTGGACATGTCGGAAGACGCTAAAATACATTGGGAAAATGCTTTTTATCGCAAGAAAAGGCTTCTTCATTCAAGTCAATTACGACAAAAGCCAACATTGCAAGACGTAAGCATCGAAACCCTGTCAATTCATCGCGATGTGGAATTTTTTTTCTTATCGGTTTTCGTTCTTTAACGAACACCCTTGAGATATCTTAGCAACGGAAGCCTAAAAGACCATACGAGTATGCTTAGCTTGTAGTTTACTTCTTGATCAAAACATAAATGTCTTTTTGTCCATACAATTAAGTGTTTTTATTTCATTTTGAAGTCATTTACATGGGCAAAATCATTGACGCTTTCAGTCTTTTTTTATGCTAGTGTTTCAGCCAAAAAAAAAAAGCCGATCATGTCCATATAATTGACTTTAAAATGAAATAAAAGCATTTTAGCATACGGAAATAAAATTTGACGTTTTGATCATGAAGTTGAGTACAAAAATAGCATACTATTGTATGTTTTCTTAAGCTTTCGTTATCTTAGATATTGACGTAGGACTTTTGGCTTCGGTCGTAATTGACTTGTACAAAGAAAACCTTTGCTTTCGATGAAAAGCACATTTTCAACGTATTTTAGGGTCTTCCGACATGTCCAATGTCTGCCGTTTGCAAAATAAGTTATAAAAAAGAGCTAATTTTACACGAAAAATGACCTTGTTACGATCGAAACTACTCGCTGGTTTGAGCTATTGCTTCCCATTTGAAGTATTTGATAGTATCTTTCAACTTTACTCTATCGATATGTTAAAGAACAATCTTCATCTGGTTGTCTCGGAACTAAAAGCGATCGATTTTGACGCTCTAAACCTGTTTTTAGTGATTCAGCCAAGAATTTCCGATTTTGCCCATCTAAATGACTTCAAAATAAAGTAAAAACACTTAATTATATGGACAATTTAAAAAGAATTTAATGCTTTGATCATAAGGCAAAGTACAAAAATGGCATATTGATATGTCGCGTTTGCTAAGATATTTCCGTAAGGGCGTCCGTACAAAAGCGAAAATCGATTAAAAAACCTTATGGTTGAATCCCAGCTAAATACTATCAAAATTAAAGCTTGCATATAAGCTCTTAGACTGAATTCTCAGCCAAATTTACTTTTTTTGCCCGTGTAAATCACTTTCAAATCAAATAAAAGCATTCAAATGTATGAAGAAAATCGATCTGATGCTTTTGTCATAAACTGTTTACAAGAATTACATAACTGTAGGCATGTGTTTGCTAACGCTTTTACGGAAAATGTTCTGTAAAAGAGGAAAAAGCGCTACAAAATTCTCCATTGCCATGAAGCAATAGGATTTCGATTATCACTTATTGCATTTTCGGATTCCGTCGTTATTGAATTTTATAGAAAAATATCTTTGCTTTCGACAAAAGGAATATTCCCAATAAATTTTAGCATCTTCCGACGCGTCCAATATCTGTCGTTTCCAAAATAATAAAAAAAAAAGAGCGACATTTTACCCTCCCAAAAAATGGTTTTATTACGATCGAGAATAAGCCGCGAGTTTCGACTGTTGCTTGCCATTTGAAATATTTCCTAGTGTCGTCCTGCTTTTTTCCACCGGTATGAAAAAGACAATTCAACATTCTTCTGGTTGTCTCAGAGCTAAAGGCGATCAAAGTTGAGGCTTTTATCTTGTTTTTAGGTTAGTGTTTCAGCCCAAAACTGCCAATTTTTCCCATGTAAATGATTTCAAAATGAAATAAAAATAATTAAACGTATGGGCAAAACCAATGTGATGCTTTTTTCATGGAGTAGATTACAAAATAAGCATATTTATATGGTTTTTCAGGTTTGGTGAGGCAGGGGTGTCTTAAAGAGAGAGAAAGCCGATTGAAGAAAAAACATCGGCATCGCGATGAAGCGAGAGGATTTCGATGCTTTGTTCTTGCCTTTTTGGCTTCCATCGTTATTGATTTATTTGGAAAAAAAAATCCTTAGCTTTCGATGAAAAGCACATTCGCAATATATTTTAGCATCTTCCGACCTGTCTAATGCCTGCCGATTCCAAAATAAGAAAGAAAAAATGCGCAATTTTACCGAAAAAATGACCTTGTGACGATCGAAATTAACTCGTGGGTTTGAGCTGTGGCTGTCCATTTGAATGATAAAATTGTGTCTTTTGACTTTACTCTTTTATTGTAGAAATATATGTTTCCCTCCTCTCTAAGATTTGGATTCGACTGAAATAGATCCCAAGGATTCCAAGGATAAAATAGATTCAATCACCTTTTTCAAGCTATTTTAACCTCAAAATTGATGGTTCCTTTCTTTTCAAAGCTTGATCTTATTTAAAAGGAATTTTTTTAAAAAAGTGCATGTGGTTACTAATGTCGATAGATATTACAGGAAAGCGAGTAGAAAAAAAGAACCGAAACTGGTCGGTACCATTTCGACACTCTGTCAAGTACCAGAAATAAAAGCACTTAAAAATCCGCAGTTGCGGTGTAGTAGAATCTTACCCACTAATTAGTCTTTATCATAAATGAAGTGTTTTTATTTTTTGGTGAAAGGTATTCTTAATTTTTGCAAATTTTAAATTAGTGTAGACGTTGAAACATTTTTAATATCAATTAGCAGCTCACGTTGCCTTTATGAAAAACTTGTGATAATTACATTATAGACAGCACAGGCTTCCACATGAGTATTTTCGGCAAGACCGTGGGCTACCGAGTAGTGTGTATTAAAAGATAAAGCATGAACATAGAATATAAATAAATTAAAAAAAACAAAAAAAAAACAATAAAAACTTAATGCTATGGAAATAAAAGCTGATACTTTAAACATGAAGTAAGGCACAGAAAAGCATATTTGTATAGTTTTTTAGGCCAACGGTATCATGGATATGAACGTAGAGCGCTTGTAAAAAAGAGGAACAAATCGATAAATAAGAATTCCAAATCACGACGAAGCGACAGAATTTCGATGCTTATTCCTTGCATTTTTGGATTTCGTCGTTATTGACTTGTATGAAGAAACTTTTTTGTGAAGAAAGCACATTGTCAATGTATTTTAGCGTCTTCTGACGTGTGTAATGTCTGCCGTTTGCAAAAAAAGAGAAAAAAAAAGACCAAAATTTTACTGCAAAAATGGCTTTCACACAATCGAAATTAACTCGCAGTTTTGAGCCATTGCTGTTCATTTGCATTATTTACTAGCGTCTTCCGACCTTACTCTATCGATATGTAGGAAAACGTGTTATTTGTTGTATAAGATTTTAAACTGGCTGCGATATTACAGGGGATGCAACCACGATTTTCGGGCTATGTTATATTATATTATATTATATTATATTATATTATATTATATTATATTATTTTTTTTACCTCAAAATTGATGGTTCCTTTCCTTTTCATAGCTTGATCTAATTCAAGACAAAAAAAATAAAATAGATAACTATTCTGAACATACAATCAATAGATGAATCAGCCCAACAGAGTAATATCCCTTGAAATTATATTAGGATGTTGATTTTTTTCATTTTTACCGTTTGAATGATTTACTTAATTACTCTGTATAAATGTAGAATTGCACATATACATTATGTGTATATGAATATTTAACATGAATGGGTTTGTACGATAAAATGCCGTATATTATTATTATTATTATTATTATTATTATTATTATTATTATTATTATTATTATTATTATTATTTTTTATTATTATTATTATTATTATTATTATTATTATTATTATTATTATTATTATTATTATTATTATTATTATTATTAATATTTCTGTTATGATTATTATTTTGTTGTTGTTGTTGTTATTAGTGTCGTTATTATCAGAATTCTAATTATAACAGATCAACAATGTAATATGGGGGAAGGAGCAAATGTAAGAAAGGTGTAAGAAGGGGGGGAGGGTGTCAAAAAGTCCCAAAAGAGGTGTAAGATTACATTTGAACAGCCCCTAAGTTACTGATTCCTTTTGTCCTTTCCATTTTTCATATGACATCTGTTTCATCCTTTGGTTATCTGAATAAAATTAATAAATTCGTGAAAAGATAAAAAAGGAGTTTTGTATGTTATATATCTTTGTTTTTTTTTTTTTTTTTTTGGTTGTGTAGTTGTAGGGTTGAATTCTGATATTATGTGTGTGAGCATTATGTGAGTTCACCTGGATAATTAGACACAAGTCTCATTTTGGACATACGATTTGAGTCAGGAACATAATACATAAGCTTTATAGATCACCGATTTTTTTTTTATAGAGACAAACGAAACATTGACACAACATCCAAATCAATGGCAGGAGCTGATTGTGGTTCAGGCCACATTCAAGTGCTGTTTGTATTATGAAATAAAGTGTAAGGAGAGGATTAAAAAAAAAGACAACAACTTTTCAAATTACAGAGAATCTTTAATCTGTAAAACAATTTTTTATAGCATTGCCTAAAATACGACATAGCAATTGTGTCTCTGAGCACACTTTGACCGATAACATATACATATATATATATATATATATATATATATATATATATACATATATATATATATGTATATATATATATATCTCTATATATATATATAAACACTTTCAGGATTTCTTCTTTTAATAGACATTACAGAGAACTTTCATTTTATTCTTAAATTGTTTTCTATTTATCATCATAAACTTTTAATTCACCGATATAGTCAAAAAATATTCTATAAAATAAAAGAAAACATTATAGGAAATTGTATTGAATGCTGTAAATTTCCGAAATATTTTGTTTTTCGTTTCCATTCATCTGAAGCTTTGAGAAGTATTTTTTTCAACATACATCGGATGCCTTAAATGGGTGCCTCGCAGATGTACCTCCCTCTTTTTCCACATCTCTTGTCATTAAGGCCAAAACCCCACAATTCCACGCAGTTTTCTACCCGCCAGTTGTCTGGTTGGAACCATCTCCATCTGAGATACTTGGCAGGCGTCTTGTCGTTGTAATTATAGAAATGGCCTTCACTGCCTTCGTCAGTTATCCCTGTGAAATAGGGTCCGAATCCACCGGACATACGCAAGAATTTGCCTACCTTATAATTTTCAGTTCTATCATCAATCTGCAGAAGATACCCGCCAATTTGTTTGCAACGATCATTCATTTGGGCTAGGTTGAAAGGTTCATGACGCTTGCTAATGAAATACTTTTTCCCATTCCAGATCCTCTCCGTGTAGCCGCCAGAGCCTGTGAAAATAAACAAAGACACGTTTTGGCAAATATGCTGATAGCCTCATCGACGCACAGCGAAGCAATAATGACACATTCAGTTAGAAAAAAATCCTTACAAAATCTATTGCAGAATTGAAGCTGCATATCTATACCTAACTACGAAAAGTCTATTATGACATAGAAAATTACTCCTATTCTACCAAGTTAATCTAGTATTATATTATATGGTTTAACTGAACACAACCTTTTTTTTTTACAATAAAGCCAGAAAAAAAATCGTACGCCTTTTAATCACGATTAAAGTCTCAAGTAATCGTATTTGGATGTCTCTCAAAAAATTGCAACGATGTGGAAAGAATTATTGGCAAAATTTCAATACGAACCCAGGGAGCTATTGAAAAAAATAATTGCTCAGTGTCCGAATATCATTGTCTGGAGAAGGAGCAGGCAACGAACCATTCACACAAAAAAGTTGGGTCATCCATAAAAATCTTCAAATTAAAAATAAAAGTGGATCTCACAGATACGCATCCTTCTCAAATTTCCCCAAAGTGTCTAGGCCCATTGCATTGGTAAATCTTATCATAACGGAGCTAAGCTCAAACGTGTAATACCTATTCAAATTTTTGCAGGGCGTCAATAAAACCTACAAAAAAATAATGTTACTACTATAGATCGTACTACTTATTCGGGCACGCGTGTGTTTTCAAATCCCGAAGTTGTAGTACGGATTCACAACGCGACATTTTATAATTAATTATATCTTATAAAATATGCGGAACAAAATATTACAGCAAGACATCTTAATCAGCCACAAATCTGGTGATTTCACTTTTTTTTTTTTCGTAAACTACACATGAGGCTCTATCAGGGTTGATTTTTAATATCTTTTATTGAACTTTTATGGGGGGATGAAAAAAAAATTAGTTGAAAACACCAGTAGTGTTTTAGAACATGCGTTATTTTTTTTAAAAACTACAATACCTGTGAAATACGCTCCATTTACGTCTTTTATTTGGAATGAAAAAGGGAAACACCTTTGTTAGTGCACACGTCCTATTATGTCTGTAAAACTACGAGATGGTATTAAAATGTGTACCTGATGCTAATCTAGGAGACACAAAGAATAACCGGCAACTAACTGTGTTTATGGCGCACTTGGTTAACTTTTAAACTGCTTTCTATGTATGAGCGTATTTGAACAAAACAGAGATCTAATCATAACTTTCTTTTGTTCATCATATAGAAGACTGCCATATCTCTGCAATAAAAAATTTCTTAACTACCAACTCATACGATATTTGAATAGTTCATTTGTATGCGAAATAAATTTATTACATCTTATACTTCTTTTACATTCTTGTGGGATTTATCTGCTCAAGACCAGCTGTACTCCATGGCCATGGGTTAAAAAAGAATCACCCTTTTATTACAATTTGGAGCAAGTGAAAGAATAAAAACTGATCTTTTCTTTTATATCTTCTTCCAAAAGTTACCCTTTCTTTTTTCACCGTTGTGCTTATATGTTTATTTTTTCTTTCCTTCCATTCACTGACTCACAAACACACTCACCTTTCCCCGATGCTATTGTCAAAATACCGAGAAGCAGCAAGATCGGTAAGATAGACATTATGATGACTAGGAGAAAGAAATTGTGTAAAATATGTGAGCAATAAATTTAGACGATCACATTTTTAAGAAAAGATCTACGACTGTTAATAGAAACTTTAGATGTGGGTTTGAAGTTTTTATTTTTTTTTTTCAAAAAAGTGCATGCCTAGTAAATGTTTGTAACAAAATCTGTTATATTCGCGTAAGATGCGCGCTCATAAAAACCTGACAAAAAGATGCAGATCATTTAATTTTTAGACAAGAGTAATAAAAAAAGAACTGTTTATGAAATTAAAAAGAATTGAATGAAACTTTAAAAAAAATGAACAATTAAATCGGCGTATGGAAATAAACGACATATCCTGTTTTCAGTTGAGTTAAGATCAATACTCAAGTTTATATCCTAAACTTGATAGTGTTTATTGAAAAACAATAACAAGTTTTTGTGAAATAGCTATTTTTGTTTTATTTTTTTTTCTTGTGTATACTGTCCGTCCACAATACAGTGATCTCGCGCTTTATGACCCTTGGCAACCACATCGGTTCGAACTCGCGACAGAATTGTCCCTGCAACTCTTAGAGTGGGTTAACTAACTGTTATGGCAACAACGTGCCTATAAAAAAGTGTGAGCTTTGTTTGAAAAAAATAATGGATTCGGTTGTACCCGAGACAATTTCTTCTCATCGGAAATTTTCATCTGTTGTCATAACTACCTCTAGATTTTGATGAAGGCTTAGTAATCAAGTTGTTGAATTATCGAAATCTATCGTCGACAAGAAACTAAAGACTATAAAAATGTTTGCAATGAGGAGAAACCCCAGAAACTAAATTAATTTTGTTTGTTTGTTGTTTGTTTTGCTTTTAGATAAATTTTATTCATATGACAATTTTTTTTTCTTTTGTTGAGCAGCGAAAGTGAAACCTTTCAAATTGCAAGATTAGTAATCCTTGCCTCAGAGCCATCAAGTCTTTGTCGTCTTCCTGGAAAATCAACGCTTTTCGAAACCTAAGTTGGATCTTTAAAAAAAAACTTTATAGCTGATTATTTCCTTTCTCTGGTTTAAGGGATGGCAAACTTTTTTTTTGAAAAACTAAGACGACATCGAGCATCAGACTCTAACTATTGGTTTAAAGTCAGTTAGAATTTGAAGAAAAGGACAAATACTCACTAAAATCTTATACTTACGGTGTAAATTGGTGAAGTTTGATCAAGTGTAGACTAAAAAGGACGTTGGAATTGTCCGTCTCAGGCTGCATGAGAAATATGCCGACCTTGGGATAAAGAGTGTCTTTTATGGCCAGACAGAAAGCCATTTGTATGCAGCCTATTCGCGAATCTCTTTATGGTTGGTTTATTTTTCAGTTGGAAATAACGAATGATTTTTTAAGAGGCAGCATCATGTCTGCATTGCTATTAGCAATATACTATAACTGAAAAATAATATTATACAAATTATATATTCTTTGTAAAGCTTAGCTCGTACGGGGAAAAGAAAATTTGATATTGAGTATGCCTGAAATGAAAAAAAATCCATAAATTTCGACAGATTCTGTAAAATAAACCTGTCAATTCATCTCTGCCCGTTGTTGAAATCGAGCATTAATTTCATTCAATTTTAACCCTAAACTTTGCCTGTTTTTGTAATTATGAAGCTGCCATAGATGAAAAGTTCACATTTGCAGCAATGCAGTGTGATGAATACATGGACAGATTATTTCCTGAGGGAACAACATGCTACTGAGAGCGTTTAAAAAACCCCCAAAAAACTATGTTTCGTAAAAAGCTAAAATTACTTACTATCACAGTGCAACATGTTCAAAATATAGTAACGTATAATATGATGCTAATCCGTTTTCTAAAAGACGACACGACAATTCCATAACTAGACAAAAAAGAAATAAACGCTAGGCAAACAGCAAGACAAAGAGTGTAAGCGGGGTGAGTAAAGACTTTACAGGAACAGTATTTGATCTTTTAAGTTGTTGACCTTTTAAACTGAACTTGTCGTAACTTAAGCTGGTGCTGCTATCTCTCCCTCTACCACTCCCACTCCGAGTCCCACTACAACTACCATTATCACTACCTCTGTGACCGTCACTACCACGGCACACCTTTACCGTTATCACCGCTTCTACCACTGCCATGTATGAAAATATTTTAACCCATTTTCATGTTCTCAAGGCTAAATTTTATAAAATGTTACTCGGTTTTTTGGCTTTCTCAATTTAGATTCATCATCACTTATTTCAGACACTAACCATTTAGTTTCCTTCCGACCGACATCACGGTCACATCTGGGACCGTTTAAAAGATAAAAAGCTTATAAGATCAATATAATATTGTTGCTGTAAAATGTTTGTTCTACCCGCACCCTCTGTTTGTCTTCCTCTTTGACTTTCGTTTGTTTCTTCTTGTGTCGTTATGTAATCGTCTGTTGCGTTTGCATCGTATGTCACTTTACTGTATTTTAAACATGCTGCGCAGTGATAACTCATACTTTGAAGTTTTTTTTTTTATGGGTAACAGTTTTATATTGTCAGTAAATTATCTATTGACGTAATCTATACATTGACAAATTCCCCTTTTGACATAGACAAAGGGGGAATTTGTTTTTTTAATGGTGACTGGAAAAAAAAAACCCTACTTCCTTTTTAAAATCCAAAATGTGTTCTTCATTTTTCAGCAGAAAAAGGCATTTAAAAAGTGCCACAACTTTCATGCATAATGTTTGGAGCCTTCAGAATTTTAAAATATCAGTTCTGCAATCACCCATATACAAAATATTTTATATCCAATGGTGACGGACGTTGAAAGTTGCCCCTCATTTTCAGATCCGCTATTATGTTTGTTTTTAAGGACACGTTAAGTTAGAACGCGACAGTATAATTGATGGTTTAGGTGTGTCTGATGAGGAGAGGGGGGAGGATTATTCCTAGTGGTTAATAGTTAAGCAGTTAACACCTGAAAAAATATCAATTTTTTAATATACAAAATCCACTTTTTAGCCGCCAACAAATTTATTTTATTTTGTCTGATAGAAACTATGACGAAGTCTGTAACATAGTTGTGCTGCAGTGTAAAAATAAATTAATTCTCTGAAGGTTTTTTCCTCATTACAGCGATTTCTGTCCTCACCCCTTAGTTTCTTGTTGGGCCATAGCTGATGTCGATAATACAATAACTTACAACAGTGAATCATACAAATATTAATCTAAATCTACGTATGTCTACTGATGATTTATGCCGATGAACAAGAGACTGACTGGTGAAAATAACACTCCAATAAGTTGTGGACAAAAACTCGTACTTTTTAAATGGGTCTTGGTGGCACAATGTTAGAGTAACCAACTCTAATATATGCAGGGACATTTATGTCATGAGTTCGCGCCAGGTGTGGTCTTGCAAGGGCCTGAAAGTCTGTGATCACCTTATTGTTTACGGGCAGTACACACAAGAAAAAAAAAACCCATCTAGGTCACAGATGATGCATATCTTTTAAATAAGCGATGTTATATCTTAGCTAAAAATTGTCTATCAATCGTATTTTAAGCTAAAAACGGAGTATACTCGCGCTTTTTTGGCTTATTGCCATATTCGACTTAATGATAAATTTAAATTTGAGATTTAATAAAATACTTTTTAAAGTCGTAACATTTTTTATCCTCCTTCCCTAAAAATAAAACGTTAAGTACAATATTCTCTTGGCGCGACTACGAGCGAGCATATTTTGTCGAAACAAAAGAGGGTAAAATATTATTTGGTGTGCATGACTTTTGGGGATAAAGTCATTTATGCCAGTTTAAACATGTTTTGTTTTAAATTTCTTTAGGATCTCAATGAATCTTTAGGATATAATGAAATTTAATGTTCTTCATAATTCATAAAAATATGATTAGATATTGAATTAGTCCAAAGCTTATTGTGAAAAAGTCCCACTGTTCAGTTACAATTAACAAGTGCGCCATAGCTGAGAGTATGCACTTTGATTTTTCTTTTTCATTAAAAGGGAAAGACCCTTCTGAGGCATATTCCACATTTAGATGACAAAGAACAGGTGTTCTACAGTATTGTTCATCACAATATTCGCATAAACGGGAAAACTAGCGATAATGGCCGATTAAATAGACTCCAAGTTGAGGATTAATGATAAAACAACATAATTTTGTGTGATTGCCTGTGAAGTCAAGTTTCATGTTTGTTAAACATAGTGATTCACTGACCTAAGCTTTTGTAGGAGCGGCTCGTTGCCTGCCTATTCCAATAGGACTGCTTGCGCACTTTAATTGAGTTTACAGGCATATCAACTTCTCTCTCTCTCTTTTTTTTTTGATTGTTTTTATTTAAGTATTACAGGTTTTTTTTCTTTCCTATGAGTTGGTTATAGAAAGTGTAAGTTAAATTTTTTTTTCAAAAGCTTGCAATGGTTTCTTTAAAAACTAATAAGGGAAGTGTTTAAAATCGTTTCGATGAGCGTCGATAAATTTATCAGACTACTTCGCAAAATTCTGGCTTGTTGCTTTTTACAGGCTATGTCCGCTATAGCAACAGACGTTATAATGTGAGTAGCGATCGTGAACCACACAATCTAGGGAATGAATGACTTTTGTAAGCGACTTCCCAGGTATCTTTTTTTTCAGATTGACGATAAAGAGGAACATAATTTCATAACCAGTTTTTTTTTGTTTTTGTTTTATGTCGACGGTTATGGAGCCTAATTTTACCGGGAGTGAAGTTTGTTTTTATAATTGTAACGAAAAGAAGCCTGCAAAATATGAAATGGAGATGGCTCCAACAGGACAATTGGTGGGGAAACATTGCAAACATATCTGCATGTCTGATCTTCGTGTTTTGAGGTGTGAAAAGTTAATAGTCAGTACACTTAGTCCAAGCATTGTCCAAGCATCGGGTAACCAGGAGTAGGGTCCTAATTGTTCTTAGCATACTGCATTATGAGGTAGGTTGCCATAGCTTTTCTCACCGCCTTTACTTTCGCAGGGTCTTAAAAGATCAAGCCACCCATTTAGTGCTGGGTGGACCCAGAGGAAAATGAAAAATTGACTTGGCCCGGACTGGGATTCGAACCTCGGACCTCCAATTTTGTAGCCAACTGTCCTACCAGATGAGCGACCGAATTAAACCGAAAAGTGACAGGATGCTCAAAATATCAGTTAAACGGACACCATTTAAAATACATTATGTATGTCTATTGGAAAAAAGATATAATTTATTATATTTATGAAATGACACCATAAATTGGTCGCCCCATAATTGCCTGTCCACCTTCACAAATTTTTTTCTGGGCCAAAGGGGTGTTTTCTTGCTATACATACTCTTTGTAAAGCTGTTTTCAAAGGTTTCTTTAATGTTAATGACATATATTTTGCACGTTACAAAAAAGATAATTTTAGAGATTGGTATAAAGCGAAAGTGAGATGACAAAAGAAGAGAAGAGGGAAAGGGATCGTGAGAGAGAGAGAGATAGAAAGAGAAGGAGAGAGAGAAGGAGAGAGCGTGAGAGAGAGAGAAAGAGAGAGAGAGAGAGAGAGAGAGAGAGAGAGAGAGAGAGAGAGAGAGAGATATGGCGTGGGCAGTTAATCTATAATAGTTTTACTAACAATGTGGCTAATCCTTGTATTTCATCATTGCTGTGAAATGAAACAAAAACACATTTGAAAAATTCGATTCTTTCAATAGGTTAGAGATAGTTTCATCACATTGAATAACATAGCTTTGCTTTGGATTTTTTTTTTATAATCTAAGGTTTCAAAAGTTGTCCTTTCCACTCGCTCCACAGACCAGGCCATTAAGGACATTAAACCAAACCTCCAAGGAGTTTTCTCCCGACCAGTTGTCTGAGTTGAATTATTTCAAACTAAAGAATTTTGCTTGCTTCTTATCTTTGTAATTATAGAAATGGTCTTCACTCCATTCATACGTCATTTTTGTCAAAAGGAATCCGAATTCTTGTAGATGGTCCACCATGCTGACCACATGATTATTTTCGTCTCTGTCGTCAATGTGCACACGATATCCGCCAAGTTGTTTACAACGGCCATTCATTTTGACAAATTGAAAGTTTCATGATCATTACTTACATAATAACGTCTTATTATGCTAGGATCTGTGATGTCGAAGTTGTTACAGCCTATGAAAAAACAATCTAATCCAAACTCTTGTAAAAATGCGGAGAAAGAACAAAAAAACTGAAAGCCTTATCGATGCTAAAAAAACCCCGATTTTTTGGAACTTCAAATAAACAGTTTATGAAGAAATTATTACAAGTTTATTTTCAAAAATACATTTACAAACCTAAATTTGCAAAACGAAAAAAATCATTTTAAAAGGGAACAAGATCCAGTTGAAAAGGATAGGCTCTATGAAATTACAAGCATGTCACTTCTGACAATTTTTAGATATGCAGTTTTTAATTTTGCTATGGCAAAAAGACCTTCATCTTTGCTTCATTGTTTATCCTAAAGCCTTTAGCAAATTTTAAAAAATAAAGAGCTCTTTAAAATTGAAATCTACACTGTGATCAAGCTGCATATGCAAGAATCGAAGAAAAAAATCTTTTAATCTAGATACTGAGTGGTCTTGAGTAATATAGAGGCTTTTTCAGACTTAAAATGAATTGGCCAAAATTTAAAATCATCTTAGGCATGCAGATGACCGTTTTCAATGCAGAAAAGAAAAATACACTCCAAAAAGATTTAGATACCGGTACTGTTGTTTTCGACAGCGAAGAATGAGTCCGACTTTGACAGTAAAAAAAAAATGCATTGCCATCTAAAAGATATCCTCAAACCCAAGTACAATCTAGCAAAGGTGAAAATTTTAACAAAATATAAAATTTGGCTACTTGATATCGCCAGGCCGCAGATGCAAAAGTGAATTAAGTCAAAGAACAAGCATGACCAAGAATGCATTCTAAAAATGTAACCAATTACTGGCAAACAGACTAAAGTATAGAATTCAAAATAAAATTAATGAATTCAAAATAACATTAATGAAAACATATGCATGGCCATTGCCACTGTATAGTAGTGAGTCTTGGACAATGAACAAGGAAGAAAAAGAAAATTAGAAGCAGTGCATATGTGATTTATCAAGGAAAAAAAGACGGTTATCAAATCGAAAAAAGTCCGATGAATGGTTAATGAAAGAGGCAAATCTTGAGCAATTATTAAATAAAACAATAAGACGAAGACAAGTACAACTTTAAGACACATTTTCTCACACAAAATCAAGAACATATAGCAATTGCTCAACAAAAGATTAGTTAACGCAGTAGAGTTGTAAAGATTCTTAACTCTTTCAATAACATCTAGGTAAGGCTAACTGAGAACAGGTTAGTGTGTAAAAAATATGGTCACCAATGTATGTTCTAGGCAAGTCGCATAAAGAGGAAGAAGAGGACCAAGGTATTTTAATAGTTATGTAAGAGTGGGGACATAATTTACTACCCACTCTTGCTATATAATCAACTCTGCGAATGGGTGAATAGAGCATAAACAACGTGATACAGAGAAAAGAGATAGATAGATAGATAGATAGATAGATAGATAGATAGATAGATAGACAGATAGATAGTGAGAGAGTGAG
>BLXT01002832.1:699545-718160 GCA_019648995.1 Plakobranchus ocellatus
TTTTTTTTTTTTTTTTATCTTTCATTCGGACTCCCTCTTATGTGCCCTTGTCAGCTTAGTTCTTTTGTTGTTGTTGTTGTTGTTCTAAATTCATTCTTTGCAAAAGCGGAGAACATTTTGGTGGTGGATATCAGTCTAAGTAGCCATATTTTAGCTCCGAAATATAAAGTTGTGTCACTCCAGTTCAATGTTTTCTAGATTACGATTGTTCTAAAGACACCTCTATGTCGTTCTTTAAAAAGTTTTTGTTTATTTAAAAACCGTTTGAACCAGTCAGAGAGTCTTCTCATTCAACTAAACTGGCTTTGCTCTACCTCTTCGATGGGTCACTATTTTTGGCTCTGGAATTTAGGTCGCACTTAAATAAAACTAAAATAACACCTTCCAACCTTCTGTAAGTATTTTTTCTATTTCATATAATTATTATAGTTTAGTTTACAACTTGAATTTTTTCAGCTTGACCATTGGAAAATAGCGCAGACCCAAACAGTTTTCATTAACAATTTGGTTCATCTGTTGTTTATTATAGCTCTACCAGAACCAAAGACACTAAGAGTAGTTGACCGGTTCATTGAAAAGTGTCATTTTTTAATATTGTTTCTAATCTGATGATTGTATTCATTGTCTGTGCGGCTTTTGAAAGGCTATTTGCCCCTTTCGCCGACGATTGTCCACCAAACACTTGAACTGATTCAATGCGCTTGGTGTTTCTGCTCCTGAATTGAAATGCGGATTGCGATGTTTTCATTTTCTTCTAAAGCCGGAACCAATTTATCCATGTCATCTACAATTTTTCAAATTTGTGATGTTTCTTCCTCCTATGCTGGCTGTGCCGCCATAATCTTACAGAAGATCAGACTTTAGAATACTCTCTGTAGAAACTAGTTGAAAAGAAAGCCTGCAAACAAAAATATCCTTGTATCACTTACTGGGTGTTAAGAATCAGTGTCCAAATGTACCCTCGGAAAGAACTGCACTATGTGCTTTGGCACATTATTTATAATGCATCTATACACGTGTACATATGCAAATAATGCACTATATATGTCTTCATTACCCACATTGCGTCGGACCATACACTAAAAAAAACCTATTTCAAAAGCTGTGGTTCATTTTAATAGTGGAGCTGATTTTTTTCTCTTTCTTCATTTTTGGAATCCTTGATGAAAGGCGGAAGCAAGGGAGGGGGGCGTGCTTGCATTATTGCATTTCTTTTTTGAGTATTAGAAAAATACCACTCGTTTCCTTTCTGAAATTTAAAGTTTTCTGTACTGTATCAGCCAAATTCAGTTTTTTTCTGTGGTCCCAGCCTGGAAAAGTTATATTTATCATATGCGGAGAGCTAAAAGAGGCCCATCTGCATCCATTGAGTACAGTGAGGGCTGCAGACTTCAGGACACCACAATGTTGCTGGTATGGCAGCAAAAATATTTCAATTACTTTAAAATAAGACAAGAATAGAAATATAAAATGTATTCAAACATTTCAATCTCAGATACAAATAAAATTTACAAGTTTTAGGATCTTGGAGATGCTGTGGTGGCTGGAAAATATGAAATCAATACAAAAAAAGCAACAACACCAACTCAATTTAATTAAAAAAATTCAACAAGTTTCGCGCTATAGGCTTTCTCAAATAAATTAATGACAATCACAAATGTATACGGCTGGTAAACATCATATTTCATGTTATGATTTTAGGACAAGCTCGTTGCCTTGGCACGGCTGTTTTAAGCTTGCATTTTAGTCGGCGCACCACAACCCATCGTCCAGGTCAGGTCATGATGTCAAGCTATCTGGCGCAAGTTTCCAGCAGAATAGATCAGCACGACCTAGAAATATGCACTTGAATAGTTGATGCTTAAAAAAATTCCTAAAAAAAAAGTATTTAACACTTACTTGATATCAAAGCAGTTAAGTCGATTACACATAATTATGTCGCAGTAAATTTCAATATAACTTTCGTCGTAGTCGAATCAATAATTTCTACAATGAGTTGAATCGTTATTATGAGTCATATTATAATTATTTCAGTAGCAAAGTGCTACATAGTAAAATTAACAAAATGAACATGTTCCTCACCAAGGATTGTAATGAAACCTCACATAAAAAAATATCGTATTGTTAGAAGCTCACCTTGTAAGTTTCGTTGATTTGATCCTGCAATTAACCGCTTTTTGTGCTAGTATTGGCAACATCACAATAGCAAGCGTCACTATTTGTTATCGTCGCGGTGCAACGGGTTTTCGCACGCATACAGATAATAATCCGGTCTACAGCGTTGCTCAACACTAATAGTGTCCAATATTGAATCATTTGCTTCGTTCATGAAATAAAATGACTTGTTTTTAAATCTCATTTGTAATCCAATCGATAAACATGTGTGTGAGCATGTGTGTTTGTGTGTGAATATGTTTTTGTTATTTACAGAAAAGGCAGAGTTAATCGCTCTGTTTAATTTTCCACTTTACTTTTCGTTTTTTTTAATTTGAGGTATGTACGTTTGCAATAGAGTTGCAACTTGAAGAAGGGGACATTTCATCATCGTTTATATCTTCCTCTGCTCCTGCCGTAAGTCAACTGTCCTCTTTTCTAATTTTGCGATAGATAGATTAATGATCTCCCCGCTTTGCTCTCCCAATAGGCCAAGTCCTATCTTATGTTCTTGAATAAAAGGAAGGCAATGATACTCTAAAATGTGCTGTTTCGGATACATTTCTTTTACAAAATTCTCCTCTATGTTGCCATGATATGACTGTGGTATGATAGCATGCTTATCTAGTACTGCATCAAGGTGAGAACATACAGGGCCAGATAGGGATGTTAGTGGTGTTTGTGAAATTGTTTCCAATTCCTCTTGTACTTTTTCAAGTTTGAGAAGAGGACTCGGCTTCTCCTAACGCACCCCTCGAGGAAGGCAATTTCTTATTGCTTTTGTATCCATTTTTGCCAATTATTACCCAGCACACTGAACAGATAGCAGTTGTCGGCTCTGTCTGGGTTTGTATCTTCGTAATATTTTTTTTTGTCAATTTTATCTCTGTAGCTTGCTCGAGCATTCGGTGATGTAAAGCCCAGAAGGATGTGTAGATATGAGGGAAGGGGGGAGGTGACTTTGTCAAGTCCTACGTCGATGAGTGGTTCGTGGATGCAATTGTGTCATTGCGCAGCCTTTCTTTTATCCTCTCCTGATTCTGTTCGAATTTTTCAAAGTCGCTCTTCAACAAAGCAAATGTCCATGGTTCTTTTCAGTGCTTTCTTGAAGTCCCTTCTTTGTGCTAAGACACCAAAGACAAGGATAGGTACCCTGAGAACCAGAGAATCCGAAGACTTTGCACAGAAAGTTGTAATCGCCTGAAGAAAGACCACAGTTCTTTTGCCATTCTATTCAGTGTTTTGCAATTGTGTAATTTTTTTTTGTGTTCACGCTTCTCAGAAAGATTTTACGGTTTTCACGTGTGCGCTTGACGTACGCTATGCCTATGAGATGTGCGTTTGTTTTTGCAATGGGTTTGTCCAAATTGCCTACACATATACAAACTTTAAAGTTTCCTTTCCCGTGACCTGCACCTATTTTGACCCAAGTTTATCTTCAGGGATTGTGACTGAATGCGTGCCATGTTAATTGACTATTTTGTTGATAAGTGTTAAACAAAATTTAAAAGATTGTTGTGCGTGTCTCTGATCGTTATATATGGTTTCGATATGATTTCTCCCTCTACATTAAACTCCTTACTTCTTACATTGACCTTTTTCGCAATAAACTTTTGCCACGTCTTCTTTATATAGCCTCTTTTAGAAATGTTCTCAAAGTCCGTAATTGACTCCATGTGAGACCAACTGCCTCTTTCGTTTCAATGGCATGTGTTACGACCCTCAAACGCTAAGGGCAGTCACGCTGTGTGCCGAACTACAACTAAGGTATTCAAACCAATCAATAGCAAAAGACTGTCGAGAGGAACGTAAAAAAGAAGATAGGAAAACCAGGTTGAAAAGAAAGAAGCTACAAGGCTACATTTAATAAACACTATGTACAGACGATATCATTAAAAAGAGCAACGAAACATAGATTCACAATAGTCACTAACACTATCAAGCAGCAAATTAAATTATAATAACAATATAAAAAAAAAAGGAAACCAGTTCAGTGAAAGTCCTAAGATGACAAGTTAAATATTTCCAACGAAGTGGAGTTAACGTCTGTGACGTAAATAAGTCAGCACAGAATACGGGGAATCCAACGATGTTGAGTTGTGTTGTAATTATGAGGCTTATAAAACTTGTAAAACTTAAGAACGCGCGAGGGTGCCATAAACAAGTTATAAAGAAAATCTTATAATAGTTCATCTCGAAGTACACACTTTATAATTTTATCATTCTTTTGAAAAACTCATAATAACTCATCTCGAAGTTCAGCTTTAGAATTTTATCATTCTCTTGAAAATTTCATAAAAGCTCGTCTCGAAGTACAACTTCCATAATATGAAACTCTATAAACCGTTTATCCAGGCCGTTTCCTCAGAGATTTCTAATTTAAATATCAAAATCTGATTACGCTTTTTTTACTTATAAAACTTAAACTCAATATTATAGTTCAAGCTACAACAACAACAACAACAAAAAGAAATCTACGTTTATTTCACAAGAACAAAGTTAAGGCAACCCTTCGCTCAACAGCACAGCAAAAATACAACTAACTTAATTGGCAAACATTAACATTCAACGTTATGAACATAACACTATTCACTCTCAACATACAACAAGGACACACCAATCAGGACTCGCAACCACGGGACTTTTAATCTAGGACAACTCAACACAACACAGCATTAGCTTCTCAAAATGAAATTACAAACAAGTTCAACGGAACAAAAACACCAAGCAACAACATTCACACAAACTCACTTGAACAAACTCGTTATGCCCTAAGAGCACGTTCTATTGACATACCTACCTTTTCCTGCTAGCTTTGCCACTTATTTCCCGTTGACCAGTGATAGACAGTAGTTTTAAACTCGCTGAACATCAGACCATATTTTGGATGGGCCAGCTGTCTGCTCTCTCATTTTCTGTGACAATTGTACTCGTTTCTTTTTATATGGGTTTTTTACTGACTTACTCTCTTCCTGGGGATCGGAATACTATTTTTGTTAACACTATGGGCTGACCTCGCGTTTTGCAGGTGACTGACTCTTGCAGCTTTTGGTATAATTTTCTCTTAACAAATCTTGTGCGAAGTTTTTTTTTTCACTGTGGTATGTTCAAGATATTAAGACAGCGTGGGACTCATGGCAGACCCCTCTTTCTGTACAGAGAGACTCTTACATAGGCATTCTCTGTGAAGTATGTTGTGAGGCGAAGAAGACGGGGAAGAAGTTTTCACTGCGAAATTGAGTATTGAGATTTGTTGGAACTGATTAATTTTAGATGAGCTCTGTTTTTTGGGAATATAAACTCCTTCAGCCATCATGTGTTGCTCGCTGATCTTTAGATTATTTTAATCCCTCCGGACATACCTCTTGTCTGTTTAAGTTTACATCGTGCAGTGTCTGTGGTTTGTTGAATTTAACTCTTGGTGCGGGTGGCCAGACAAGATCCTCAATATCCTCAAGTCGCTTCTCTCGTTCTAAATTAGAATATGGTCGTGCGAAGGTGAGTTTCTACCTCTTCTTTTTTGTGCCGTTAAGGTGCCTGATCTTAGAGGCGGTCGTATCTTTTGTTGCTTCATTTCAAATGTGGCGAGGCACATATGGTAGGCAATGTTACCGAATTAAGGACACTCTTGGAATCCAGTTCCTGTCACTGCTGATCTGCACAGATGGTGAGATTTGGATCTTTGACTCTTTGCGTTTAAAAGCAGCCTTAATTCTTCATATGCATCAGAAGCGTGAATTTCCTCAGCATTCTGGTTTTGCACCTGGCCTTAGTTGCCTGGCGTCTTACCTGTCTGAGCAGAGCGCTGCTGCTGTTTCTTTCTGTTCCTTTCAGTTATTCAGACATTTTATCTTTATCCTTGGACCTTCCTGCCTTTTTCAGTGAAGAAACACCAACCGCAGATATATGAATAGTCCATGGTCTGTTGTTAGAATCTCATAGTCCTTTGCATGTTCCGACCCGTGATCGAAAACGCACTGGTGGATTCATTATTCCTTCCCGCTTTCGGAGCACCATGGTTATAGTTTTGTAAGCCGCAATTCTTTTTGTAAGAGACCTCTCATTACTCAATAAATTTGCAAATCTATTCTCAATTTGATAATGGTGCATAATAAGTATTTGTAGTTTAGATGTTGTGTGTGCAGTGCATGTCGATGCTGTGCAACTCCTTAGAGTTTCTCTCATAGATACATGTATTATTTGACACTGCCATTTTATGTATGTGACGCGACGTCATTGAGTTAAAGCTAAAATCTCCTCTGTATTTTTTGGGTCTGCTTTACTGATTCTGTCCAGAGAATTTCACTCATGTGTTCCAATTTGACATTTTGTTTTCGTTGAACCATAAATTTGCCTTGCCTCAAAGATTTTATCATTTCCTCGACATCTTCTATGTGTTCGAAGTTATCTTCCTTTTTGAATAATAAACATTTTACTCCGTATGAATATCTTAAGCTCTAAGGCAAGAGTCTGATCGAAAGAGTATCTAAACGCCAAGTTTCGTTTCGACCATCATTGACCAAACTCGATGTCTCCAGGATAAACATGTAATGAAACGAGATATCCATCCAGGTATTGCTATGATAATTTCACGTTAAATATGTACTGTATTCAAAGTAGCGTTAAATGCTGTACAAAGTCCTACAATTGCCTCGGGGGTTTCTACCCATCCCACGCTTCATCACATTTTTATTTGACCGAAGACATCGTCTATATCCAGATGGAAATATTTTGTATGTAATACCGTAGAAATAAGTGTCCGTTCTTTATCTATCTATCTATCTATCTATCTATCTATCTATCTATCTATCTTTCTATCTATCTATCTATATATATATATATATATATATATATATATATATATATATATTCGTGTTGATTATGTAATATGTAATTTTATTTTTTAGTTATGATGATTTCTCTGAAAAATTTTTACTTTGATCTTTCCGACAACTATTAACTAAATATTTCTTGGCCGCCAACAAAGCTTGTCGTGTTTTGCTCCCTATCCGCACATTTGCTAAAATTTGCATTTTCTTCACAGGCTACGTCAGCTGCTGATATTCTAAACGGCACAATGGCAGAATGATGATATTACTGTGGTAGAAATCATAAATCCTTCAATCTAGCTAAAATGAATGGCCGTTGTAAAGAGCTTTGAGGCTGAACTGAAGAACTATCATGCTCTGTCTGTCTTTCTCTCTCTGTTTTCTCTCGACCCTTGCTAAACTGCAAAATCCGTCCAAGCAACATTGTTTTAGAAATTTACGAAATATGTCATGACAGGTTCAGCGAAGAATTCAATGTTTTTTGTAAAATAAAAAAGGAGGGGAAAGAAAAAAAAAACAATGTCTCAAACTGGTATCATTTTTGCCAAATACTTCGTTAAAAAACTCATTCATCACTGTCCGGTGTTGAAAATAATTTGTGAGAGTTTGTTATGTCTCAACTTGAGCACGAATTCTCAATTTATATTGTCCTAAACCGCATTACCTGAGCTTCGATATAGCAGAAAATATAGAGGCCTATTAATAAATCAGTAAAACTTTTTTTTTTTTATCACAACATGAAGGATATTGGTGGCACAGTGGGTAGCAAATCCGCCCTGTTTCTGCAGGGTCCCTTCTGTCACGCGTTGAAGCTCCGTAATCATTTTCCTGAGATGACCTAAAGCCTGAGATGACCTTGTTGTGGACTGACTCTAATCAAAAACACTAACAACATTTTTTATGCCTTTTATTTGCCGCAACTTATAGATCAAATTAAAAATATTTGAAAATTATCTGGGCGTAGTCATATAATAAAATAAAAATGACTGCGTTTAGTTTAAACTAGAGTATTAATAAAATGCCTAAAACATAATGAAACAAATACATCCGTTCAAACATGTCACGTACTTTTTAGTATTTTATATAACAGCCAAAAATAAAGCCCTGAGTCAGTTTTTACCTTAACCCAGCACATTTTAATGATAACTATTTCCACACCATTGCAAATTTTAGCTAAGAAGGGAAGTTTTGTAGTGTCGGACTGGATTGAGGATCCCAGATGCTTCGAACACTAGCGACTAAGGGTTTCAGCAATATGTTGGCGCAAAGTTTGCCACCCCCACTCTCGACATAATAATGGAAGCGTGCTTTGATCAATGGCTGGGAATATGCGCTTTTGCTTTCATTTGTTATTCAGTTGCATAAAAATTATCTTGTACCTTTTGGACAATTGATTAAGTGGAAATAAATTGGTGGGGATGGAAGAGAGAGACACTGTGCGAGAGGGAGAGAAAGATAAAGAGAGAGAGGGAGAGGAGAGAGAGAGAAGGTGCGAGAAGCCTGAGGGTTGAAAGAGATGAAAAATAGCTGACTTTGCTTTTAAAAACATGCTCACATTTTGCAAATCCTATCTCATCGAATCTTCACGCTACGCCTTACATACCAAAGCTAATAGACCTAGTCATGTAAAGTGCACTCATCAGCAACGAATATGAAAAAAAAACATAGCGGGATATTGTAAACGTTCAGTATGCACCATTCTGGGGCCGATTTTATGAGAGCAAGATACTCGGGAGTATCTGCTATTTTGGGCGCTGTTGCTTAGGACGCGGGAGTAACTTTTTCATGCCGATTTTATGAGACGCGGGCGTAGCATTTATCGGGCGTATCTCGCCCAAAAAGTTGTGCTAAAAAATTCCGGGTGTACATTCCCTTACGCCAGCGCAAATGCCTCAAAATTCTTAAACAAAATGGTTGTCGTTTCGTCGATTCAAAATTAAGGAACTGTAGTATAAAAATTTTTTTTTTTACTGGATAATTTAAAAGTATTTTTGCTCAGCCTAATTTAACTTCTCAACGTAACGGTGCTGAGGAGATCCTTGAAAAATCTGGTATCGATTAAGTCCAGTGGCAGTGAGTCTAGAGATCTAGCCCAGCCTACTTGCACTGAAGTTAGGCCGAGTGGCATCTTTCAAAACACAAGGATAGTAAGAATCATTCTCAAACTCTGAGACTGTCTCGTAGTTTTTCAATGGAAACTTCGATCTTTCTAGATATCAACATTTCAAGAATAAGTTTCTAGGCCTAAAGAATATCAGTAAAATTAGCCTAAACCTGGTCGGCATTATTTTACTGGCTTTCGGAGCCTAGTATAGATATAGAATTAGATCTAGATCTTGAAATGTTAATCTAAGGCTAGAACCAAGATCAAATCTAGACTTCTGGAGAGATTGAAGATGGCCTGGGCTAACAAAGATTAAACTACTTTGAAAAGTTTAATTTAATCAATATACCTCTACGAATATTTCTGTGGATAGACAGTACAAAAAATGCACTTAAACCTTAGAAGTTCTCAAGGCTAATTTATAGATATAATAAAGTTAATAATATAAAGATTATATTTTGCCTTTTTCTCCAAACAATCTCAGATGTCTGAAATCAAAGATTATTTGGAGAAAAGTCAGGATATAATCTTTATATGACAGCAATTTAGGTGGGAAAAGAATGGCAAAACTTAGTTTGTGGTTGTCTAGATTTTGCCTTCATTGAATTAAAAAAAAAGTGAAATTTATATACGACTGTTTTAATTCCTTTAATGTATGTATCCTGCAATACCAGTAAATCAAAGAAATTTTTTTTGAAAAGATAAAAATTAGGTAAAACTTCTTTTTTTCTTTCTGGCATTATTTTTTAATTCATTTGCTGTGGAAATACATTGCACAAGGAAAACTTTTTGCAAAAGGTTTCGATCGTTTGTTTGTAGAAAATTAGGATATTAAATTATGTTATATTCAAATCAACATAAGAGCCTTTTATTTCTAACACTAAATCTAAGATTTTTAACTCAAACATTTCTAGATAATACATGTGTGCTTTTTAATAGGTACCAAAATCTATCATATATTGTAGAGAAGAAAATCAAAAGAAATATGATACTTAGGAAACTTTATAAGCTGATTTTGATTGAGTATTTTCTGGAGAAACATTGAGTCAGATAATGCCTCTAGTTTGGATTTTTTTTCAATACATGTTTTATGTGTTTCAGAATTCATTCTTGTGATATGAATAATGTAGTCACATCAATGTAACTTTAAATCTACGCTAGTTCTACATGCTTTGCTTTTAATGCCCACACCTTTTTTATGCAGTGCCAGTATTTATTTATTTCTTTTATAAATTTCTTTTTGAAATTCGATTCTGTTTTTGCCTCTGGTGCCCAAAAATTTTTGAAAAAAATACAAAAAGTGAATACAATTGATTAAAAGAATGTCATATGGTTTAAGCAGAGTTTGTTTGATTTTCCCTATTTGGAGAATCGCGACATTCAATATATTTTAAAATATTTTGTCCTGTTCTTTTGATTGCACATCAATTTTCTCAGGGTCAGATGCTTTAAAGTAAAAATAGTGAAATCAGAGCTTCCAGACGTTGACAAATGTGGGAGTCACATGTGGGCTTTTTGTATTTTCATCTCAACTGCAAGTCATTATTCAGCTATATTAAGTAAAAGTCATTGAAATCCTTTTTTTTTTATTAATCTTACACCCCCTGGAAATTGACTTTAAAAAAGCTGTGACTTATATTCAAAGTCCAATATTTTAAAAGTTCTCTCGTGTAACTGATTCCCTTTGAACAGGGTCTAAATTTATTAAATAATTGAAAAAAAATATCTTTTTTTATCACCATTATTGTTTGCAACATAAGCCTCCCAAGACTAGTAATAAAACTTAGATGTAATTAAATTATAACTGAAAACCCAAAACAAGAAGGGTATAAAAGACTCATTTTTCTGAATGAAAAGTTTTCATGAACATGCCATAAAATCTTTGCTTACTAGTAAATAAAGTAAAAGTAATGTCAATTTTTATATTTTTTTTAATGAGATGAATTTGGATTTTGATTTGCATTCAATCATTTACTGGTCTAGACTTGTAGCTTAAGTTGTTTGTGGAACAGCTTTGAGGAAAGTTGAGAGATAAAAGTAAACTCTGAATTACAATGGAATACTTTTATACCAAAATTTATGAAACCTTAGCTTTTACTCTGTAAGCAGATTCTCGGTTATAAAGGGGATGAAATTAAAATATACAGCATTCTGGCTAAAATATCCTTTTTTAGCATTACCAATCATTTCAGTTTGGGTTTTTTTTGGTGTAATGAGATTCTACTGTATCTATCTATTGTTTTTTGTGGGGCTTTTTTTTTTTGCTTTTTTTTCTGGGGGACTCAGCCTTTAGTTAGGGTATTAATTAAACCTACCATATAAAGTGGTGGTAGTCTCTAAAATTAGACAATACATAAATAATGATTAATTCATTTTTTTCCCTTAATTGCAGGAGACTCCGTTGCTCATAAGATGTTTGTCATAGGTTATGGCTATGGCTTTGTGTTGTCTACACTGCAATCATAACTGCTGTGAGTAATTGTGATTACATTTAATTAGGAGCAAAATTTTTCATTCCTTCTTAAATTAGATCATATAACCCAATGTCTCTTTTCAATGTTTTTTGGACCCAGAAAAACAATGAAAGACACTTCAATGTAATTTTCCAATGGACAAATTTTGCAAAAATTGAGAGACAAAAATTGATTTAGATCCAGTGATTTCAAGCAATGCAGCTTTGAATGAATCGAAATATAAATATTAAGTAAATTATATAAGTGGTAAATTTAATTATAAATTTTTCTTTTTTAGAAAGACATAAGGTCTGGGATTGAACTTTATCTGGCAAAGTATCAACCTTAAGCCGATTTCAAAATGTATTTTTTTGAAACAGGTTATATCTATTGAGCCTCTTTCAGATTTTAAGAAAAGTTTTTTAAGGCTACAAAATAAAGTATCAAGCTCAGAATGATCCCAATTTAATTTCAGAGCAAAGTTTAAATCTATAAATAATTAAACGTTTGATATGCTTAAAATCGGATAGAGGTTTGCATTCTTTTTGAGTAGCATACATTTTAAATTTTTTAGCATGATAAGTAACCCATAGCTATTTTTTAAAAGTCATCTCTTTGATTTTCCCTTCGCTTCTTTTAATGAGAGCTCTTTGCCATTTCTATTGACGAGTAATGATTTTTAGTTTTAAATATGCCTTTATTAGCTCATATGGTCTTGCCACATTAAAACAAAGCTTTTATATTTTAAATCTGAACTTTCTCTGAAATATTTGAAACCTCAAATCAATTATGATTCTTTTCAAGTGGTAACCTGATTTTTCCAAATACACTTTGTAACAGTTTCAACTTGGCAGTTTTACTTTATTTACCATTTTTGCAGATTTCTTATATGATACGATTCTCTTTCTGTGCTAAAAGCTAACAGAACATTGAAACGTGTAACACTGTAAATTCTCAATTTCAAAGTATATTTCCTATTCTTTTTTCAGTTAGGTTTTACATGGACTTTCCTGTTGAGCTACAACTGTGTCGAGACACTTACAGAGCAACTGTATTGAGTCCACAAAAGCAGAAAAAAAAAACGTTGTTGGAAACCGAGAGGGAGGCAGATCTAAGGCAGTTTATTGGAAAACGACTCTATGTAATAGTTTCTTGGAAACAATTTATATAGCTATAATTTGCTAAAACTAGTACTGTTATTTTCAGACAGAGGAATTGTCACTCAATTTTTTTCTCTGAAAAGGAAAAATTTTTTCAATGCTTGAATCTTGTCATGAAACATATGTCTTAAAATCATTCCTCATGAGTCACATGTTACACATAACACTTTTGGGAAAAAGAATTTGAAGTTCTTTATTCCTTCTTTAACGTAATTAAATTTTTTTTTCCTTTACCCATATCTTCGTTCAGAATCAGCTTCGCTCCATCCCATTTTCACAACTGCAAATCTTTCCAAAAAAAAAAAAAAAAGATAAAAACTCAAGTTCATTTATTGGTATAAATTGTCAAAAAGTGAGCTCTAATCATTCAGAGTAGTCCACTTACATTTTGAATCTCATAACATGAAATTGTAGATTATAATGTTGATTTCAGATGTGTGACATCAAACGTATGACCCATTTATGCTGATTTTGAGACAAATCACTATGGTGAGATTCCCCAAAAATAATTAATGATTAAATAGACTTAAACAGTTTGCTCGCTTTATATAGACATGAAATTCTCAACAACTAGAGACCTGCTTAGACAGGCACTCAAGGATGTAATATCTTACAAAATTTTACAATTTGTTTGGTTTTTGTAATTAGCCAGTCCTTAACAAGGTATCTTAGGCTTTCAGGGCCCTTATTAGGTGGGGGCGCTAGGAATGGGGCTCAAACCTGCAGTAAAAGGGTCCCTACAGATCTCAGGGGGGATTAGGTATACACTGTACTACTGACGCCCCAAACAGTTTAAGGAGAGAGCGACACCTGAGCACATTTTTAAAATTGTCATTTGTGCTAAGCATTTTCGATTTTCACCAAGTTCGCCAATATCAAAGTAGTGGAAAAGTTATTGAAGAAAAAATTTTGACCTACAAGTAAATCTGTTGTGTACTGGTATTAACAGCCATATCAAACATCGATGAGCCAATTATGCAATTTTCACAATCTTTATCCTTGTACAAATATATTAATATGAAGCTCAAATAATTTCGAATTTTGCTGTTTTCTGAGATGTATTTTCCAGAGAGCATTAGAAGGATTTTAAGATATCTTAAAAGTATGTTCCCTCATATGTTTTAAATTTTATATGTAACTACAGGTATCTTTTTTGTCCCAATTAAAAAAAAAACCAACGACAAAAACTTGAAAACTAAGCACAATATCAATAAAGTAAAAGCTAAGGCTGCTTTCAAGGAAATCAAGACCCAAATATCTGAGGAATTTTTTTTTTCAAATAAACCATTTGCAGAGAAAAAAGAAATGACAGCCTATATAAAACATAATATTTCAATGTCTTTTGATATTATCTCACATAACAAAATTTTCTTTTTGTTTTACAGTTGAATTGAACCAAGCATGCAGAGTCACACTAAGAGTTCTGGAAATTTGAGGCACAAATTGATGCGATGTTGACAGTTACAAAATATGGGTGCCAAATTTTTTTCTCCCCAAAAAGCAAAGGAAATGCGGAAAATCACTAGTATACCTTAAAAGCCAGGTGCCATCATGCTATAGTGATCATTATCAAAACAGTGAAAATTCAATTCCTTTTGAAGAAATCATTACTTTGGAAAAGGAAAGGAAAAGTTTGTATCACATACAGCTATAGATAGAATGTTACAAAGTGCATGTGCTTTTACCATTTGACCTTCATTATTTTTTGTCATGAACTGTGTGTTAAAGTGTTTAGTGCATAGAACTTGTCAGAGGTTTGAGCTCTCTTTTATTCAAAGAGGACATATATTTCCTTTAGATTATAAACCAACTTGATAAGTTATCAAACATCACTGAGATACCTTATTTACTGATTAAGAAACAAGATAAACCTTATAATATCAATAGATCGATAAGCAGTCCCTTTAAAAAATTTTAATGAATAACTTATGATTCACATACTCAGTATCACATCGTGTAATAGTCTTCATTAAAGCTTGTGTGATCAGACTGAACCACCTGAAGCCCAAAAAAAAAAAATTTAAAGAAAATGTTTGTTCACTTGTTGAAGTAGTGAAAACGCAAAAAAAAAAATCTTGAAAGTTTTGATAAAAAATGTGCGGTCATTTACAGTGGCAGTTTGTTGAGTTCTCAAGTTAGATAGGGCAAAAAGATATGAAAAAAGCCCTCTCTGTTGCTTGTGAAGAGCTCACTTGGTCCAAAATAAAATTAACAAACTAAACAAGCTTATTTGATCCATCATTTTTTTTTTCCTTAGGCATAATATTCTAGTTAAAATTCAATGCTGAACTTATACTGATGGTTTGATAATCAACATGCAACTGAAGATTATTAGTGTTGTTGAAAAAACATTTTATGCGAGGGTTTGAAATGCTGAATTCTTTTGTTAGGGCATTAAATTTAAGTAAGGACAGAGATATGATACTTGAGATAGTATCTTACTATGAAGTCAAACTAGATGTTTTGAAAACATTGTCATACCTATCAACTAAGCTAAAGTTATTGTGTTTATTGAAACAATATGTAGCTTTGTTTTCCCTTCTATTTATCTTTCTGATTGCATGTTATACAAAAAAATTTATTTGTAAATAATGCATGTTACCTCTGTCTCATGCCAAAATTTCTAGTCAAGTCTTGAAGGGAAGGGGACTATTTGACAATTTTATCTCCTATGATTATGAGGATTTGATATCCCCTGCAGTTGATGAACATCTAATGCTATTCCAATGAATTGTGACCATATAAATTATACATGCCCTTTATATACGTATCAATTGTATGATTGATCTGTTCTCAATGTTTTCCTTAAAAGAGCTTTCCTGTAAATACATGTTTTCATCAGTTTCAGTTCAAAATACCCCACGAAAATGGTAGGGAGTAAAATAAAAAACAAAAAAAAAAAACTTTGGTTCAATACAAAAAAGTTTTAGAGGACAGAAGGGTTAACATGCTGATGGTGGTAAAAGATTGAGGTGAATGCAATGTATGATTGCCATAGCTTAAAAATCTATTTGATTTTCACACATTAAAACAAAGTGGTCAGTTCCACAGGCATTTTTTTTACTAAAGAACAAATGGATAAAAAATTAAATTCATAAATGTATGTATTTAATGAATACGATTGTATATGAAATATTTTTGGGAATTTTTCTATGTGAGACATTTATTTGAATAATTTAACATTATAACAATCCAGATGCAGTCCTTCTTTCTCATATTCGCTTTCTCTTTCGCCCCGCCACCCCCACACATACGGTTCTGTGTCTCTCGCCTTCATCCCTCTCACTTTCTCTCTCTCTCTCTCTCTCTCTCTCTCTCTCTCTCTCTCTCTCTCTCTCTCTGCTGGGAAACTTGTCTTCTTTTTTTGAAATTTTATATTAAATCGAATTCGAACTGCAACAATAAAAAGTCAAAATGAAATGAACTCTTCTACGTTTTGTTTTATTGTGTGATATGCTTGTAGAATGTTTAGAATGATATTTGTTTTTTTATTGTGTAGTATCCTTGAAAATGGAGAGAGAGAGAGAGAGTACAGAGATAGTAGACAAACAGAAAGATTGACTTTGAAGAGAAAACGTTGCATAGGCGCAATGAGTCTGCTAAGTTTGATTTTTTTTTTTTTAAATCGATACAACTTTAATCTTTGTCAATTAATGTTTTGATTGGGATTTTTAAAAAGATGACGTAAATTTTAAAATTTAAAATTTCTTAAATTTGATCTAATGGGGTCGTTTAATTTATCATAAAGATATTTTAAAAGGTGCACAGATTTGTAGCCAGAAAGGAGAAAGTCAATATGGAAAAGGGAAAAGTAGATTTTTTAAAAAAATGGCGGGGGGTTCACTATAATCTTGGAAATAGGAGAAGGACAACAGCATTGCTTCATTTTTCAAAGTTCTCTTTAAAAGCAATTAAATAAATAAAAGTACCTATTATAAATAGCACCAAGACTTGTGGTTGATACCAAAAATAATGACAGTAATATATGCTACTGGTTCCGGTAGGCCTACTTGTTATTAACCATGACACCTCTTATGCAAAATAAAGTGGTGTTTCCTTGAATGAAAAAGCAAAACAATCGGGTCTAAAGAATTACAAAAATATATTTCATTAAAGCTTTTACGTTACGGTCGAATAGTCCTGAATTTGTATTTAAAAAGCGGTTTTTACTATGCGCTCAACCAAGTTAATTTAAACAATCACAAAAGTTTGTTGTTTCTTTTTCTTTTTTTGACGCATATGTATCAAAGGTGGAAGGAGAAAAATTTAAAAAGAAAATGGAAACCAACAATCTACATACATGATATTGCGAATCTCGAACATTCAAAAATCTCGATTTATGTCCTTAGATGTAGTAAGAATTAACAAAAACATATCTTTCTTATTTTTTTTTAGATAAAATATGACCAAACTAGATATATTATAGTGTTATTTTAGCAATATTGTTCTTCCTTGAATCTCTCCAATGTACGGATATTCCCAAATTGTAATTTTAAAATCGGAAATACCCATAGAGATAATAATAAATCGTGCCTAAAATTACGCCTGAAAGAAAATACTCTCGGAGTAGGATATTCTAGGATGAAAATTTTTCATAAAATGCGCACAAGCGTAAGTCCTACTTCGGTGTTAGTCTACTTTCGAACAAATAGATACTCCCGGAGTAACTTACCACCCTCTCATAAAATCGGCCCCAGATCATTAAAATTCCCTATAGCGCAAGGGCTGGACACTCTCTATTCCCTGTGGACGCTCTATTTTTTGCGTTTTTTGAAAATTTGTATAAAATCAGCATATAAGAATGCGAAACTCTGAGGTAACGGCAGCGGAGGTCTGCGTCCTAAAGGGGTGAAAAACTCTTAGTAACCAAATCGGTTACCTGCGTCCTAAAAGGTTGCAATGTGTTCATAACCAGAAAAGGGGGTCGGCGTCCTGAAAAGGTTCATATTAAAATCGAAAAATGAATTTAAAGCTGTGGCAAACTGTGTAGGTTTTTAATTTATGGTCCAAGTCTACCTACAAAAAGTGAAAGTTTAACTTGCTAAACCATGTGTTAATATCATCCCGCTCGAGAATGATGCCACGTTTTCACAAAAAGCCTGACCGGTTCAGTGCGAGACGAATAGTCAGAATATAGGCCTCGAGTTCATAAATTCAGCAGCCACAAACTTGAAAAAACGCAGCATCAATAGCAACAGCAACAATTGATTGACGATAACATCAACATCAAAACAATAACGACGACAACGACGACGGTGACGACGAACAACAACAAAGACGACGACGACAACGAGGTGTCAAACAAAAATGTTTTGCTTTCCATCTATATATTACCGGTACTATAATTATGTTTCCGGTTATGGGTGAGCTACTGTATTTTTCCTACCCCTGGACAAAACATGCGTTCACAACAGAAAAAAAATATCATTACTGCAATGTCCATGTTGCGGGAATTGGTGCTAGTTAGGTTAGGTAGAGTACACTTGGACGCTCTGCGTCTAGATAGCTTTACAAGCCGAGTATTTTTTTAAAAATCAGCATTTCGAGTAAATTTAACCGGACTAGTCTCGAGCGGGTTAATTGTTCGATGGTAACGGCTGCAAACACTGCATGTGCGGGACGATTACTTTTCATTAAAGTCAAAATGCATTATGGAGTAACTTTTAATATTTTCCAACCCAATCTTCAATTCTTGCGTTTATTGAGGAAAACAAGAGTTAAAATCATATTGAACCAGTATAAGATGTATTAAGATAAATATGCGCATACTGAAACTCGATGGTTTAATCGCATCACTGCATTATCTAAGGTATTTGAAACGGTAAAAAACAGACGATCATAGATTCCAAAAATAAATTTGATTTTGGGACGACTTTTTTAAAATATGTACATACCACGCCAAAAAAAAAAAAAAA
>BLXT01002832.1:743967-754818 GCA_019648995.1 Plakobranchus ocellatus
AAAAAAAAAAAGAAAAAGAAAAAGAAAAGAAAACAAAAGAAGAAAAAAAAGGAGTTTGGAGGAAATTGGCAGTCTTAATGGCAGTCTAAATACAATGAAGCAAACTGAGTTGATTGATACTATAACACTTTTCACTCTTTTCCAGTTGTTGCTGTACGAAAATGTCAGTTTTGAAAATAGGTTGTCAAGGCAGAAATGGTAACTGGTGGGACAAGAATGCCTGCATTCCATTGAGGAAGATGTTTCAAAATTCAGTTTTTTTATATATAGTATTTAGACTTGTTTTTGTTGTTAATTTTTTTTTCGGCGAATGTATAATTTGAAACATATCTCAATGATAAAAGTTTGGTATACAGTCTTGCTAAATTCTCTTTCATGAACTTTGTATTTGTAGTAAGAGTTCAAGAAAAAAACATAAACATTACCCTTTCAAATATTTTGGCTTGTATGTTTGTTGATGTTGATAGTTAATACCTTCTATAGAGAGTAAGCCTTAAGGCAAAATGTTACCATGTATACATTATGTTATTTCATTTTGTTTCATTGTTTTCTATTTATCAGGTCTATTATGTCTATTACTATACTGTTATTCAACAAAAAAAAAAGTGTAAGTACAACAACCTCAAGATAAACATTATGGCAATTGTGACTTTTTTTTCACCCGTTTTTCTTTTTTCGTTTTCTGTTCCCTAATTTATGAATTAAACGTGCATACACAAACGACAGCTTTTTCTGATGTTTCATTTATAAATCTTGAGTTATTCTCTATTATCGTGTATATATACACAATATATATATATAGATATCGTATATATATACACATTGGTCAAAGTGTGTGTGTATATGTGTGTTTAAAAAAAAAACAATTGATATGTTGCAAACAAACATAGCGGTGGATACACCTGACTTGTGAAATAGACTGCAGATATCATAATAGATAATATTTGATCTCTCTCAGAAAGGAAAAAAACTCGAAAAAAACAGAGAATGCTCTTGCGCCAATTTTACGAACATAAAGTAATAAAGGTCCGCAGACACTAACTTTGTTCACATACACCATAAGGAACAAAAGCAGCTCTTCTGAAATCTCTTTGTTATACTAAGGCGACCCCGTGAGAGTCGGAGGCTCAAAACCTGGCCAAGACAATTTATTTCCTTGCTCCTCTGTGCCTTTCCAGCATTAAAGGGATAAATAAATCTCTTAAGACCCAACGGAAGTTAGATAGCAAGGGAACAACAGCAAATTACCTCCGAATGCTGTGTGCAAAGACTTTCTGGTGGTTCCCAAACGCTTGGACCAAGATGGGATTCTCTTCACTTTTTTTATTACTTTGTTCAATATATGTGGCTAATAAACATCTGCACACCAAGCTTTTTACAGTGAACACATGTACAATGTACTGCTATAAATAATAACATTTTCACAACAGAACATCATTTAGAAAATAAATTCGCGAAAAGGTAACTGAAAATTTTTAGTTCATAATTTACGCATATGTGTACATTATGAGCTAAGTTAAAGATTTCATTTAAAAATTCACGTTAAACAAGCTTAAAAAAAGGACGAAGAAAAATGGACTCTTTATGTAAATACCGCCGACATGAAACTCTGAGATTGTAGCCTATCCATGAAAACCTAACTAAACATTAATCAACATGACTTCGTTACGTAGGATAAGCAAGTTGAGCAAGGTAAAGTTCACTTTCATACATTAGGATTCAACACTAGTTGTATCCTAGATCAAACTATACTGCCGCCAGTAACCAAAGCGACCTGTATATAAAAGTAGCGTTGAAGAATCTAAATGATAATTCTGGCAAAATGGAAATGGAGAAAATTAAAAAAATTCTGGTAGGCAGGGATACAGTTTTGATGGCAAAATTTTGTGAAAAGCTTAAAAAACTTTTTTATATTCTTTTTCAGGCAGTGAAAAAATGGGACTAACTCTAAATGGGAAAAAACAACAAATCAACAAACAAGGAAATTCATAATTGTTTCAAAGAAATCCTGAAAATGCAGATGTGATTTTGTTAGCATAGGAGAGCATACCAATAAATAACAAAATCCAATAAGTTTTGGCACCTCATAACATCAGATGGTAGGTGAAAAAGTGAAATAATAGCCATGGGCAAACGTTCATTCCAAATAAATAAAATCAATACGGACAAACAAGCATGCGTGTAGGCGCTAAAATAAGGGCAGTATGATCAGTACTGCTATAAGAAAATTAAGTTTTGGATATTAAACAAGGTAAAAAAAAGTGAAAGTAGTTGAGTTGTGATTTATTAGGAAGTGAGAAGGATATCATCGAGTGAAATAAAATGTTTTATGAATCGTTAATGCAAGAAGCTAATCTTGAGCGATCGTTAATAAAAAATTAAAACAATAAACCGGAGACATTTTGAATATTTCAACATATTTGCCGTCAAAAAAGGTTAGAACAGTTTGCTTTCACCGGAAAAATTGAAGGCAAACGAAGTGGACATAGACAGAAAAGACTTTTTATTTAAATGTTTTTTACACATAAGCAGTTGGAAAAGTTGTGAGACATTTAGAACAATTCACGGAAGTCAAAATTTCCTTTTTTACAGTCAAGACAAAGCCGTGAGGCGAAAACTTATGTACACTGTGAGCAAAATTAAAGATAACGTAAAGGCAAATAGTTAATGGGCTTCAGTATTTTCAGGAGAGGAAAACATCGGCGGGAAAATACCCGAAGGGAAGAACTATAAGAGAAATTAGAAAGATTTTCCACTGAGCAAATACACCCGTTTAGTTTGTTTCGTTAAAACTAAGCATTTAAGGGACCGATTTGATTTTTTTCGAATAAAGCCATTCCACAACAAGGTGATCTCAGGCTGTCAAGCTCTCCGTCAGGCCAGGGCATCATTGGCTAGGGTCGAACTCTGGACAGAACGGTACCTGCAGATCTCTGGTTGGATTAGCTATCCATTGAGCCTCCAACATATTATTAATATCTATGTAAACGATACCAAGTCGAGGTGGACCTGGTATAACATCCAATCCATATCGATCATTTCAACCATTCATCAACCTGGCCATATGAGGCGCTGCACTGTCATGCCGAAGGATCTTTTGTCAAAACTCCACTTTTTCCCCTCGCCCAGGTTCTTTGAATCCATCTTGTGTCTAACAATAGCGAGCAGCAACATCTTGCTTCAACTTGGCACCATCCGACTATCATCTGTATGGACCCCAAAAGCGCCATCTTGGATGGAACAATTTTGAATGTTATGAAGATCTCATCGAAGAATTCCAAGATTGGTTTTCAAAGCTTGTCGCAAAATTCTTTAATGGTCGTCTGTTGGCTAAGATGCATAGACCTTCAAAAAGGCTGCATTAAAAAAAAATACCAAAAATAAAGAAAGTTGTTTTAAAATTTCATATAAAAACATAAGAAATGTTGATATCCATGATTTGGAGTTAAGATTGCTGAAAGTGTACCTTGTTTAAGTGGAATTTTTCGATAACAATCTACCTTCTGCCATATCCGACGTTTTCGTAAAAGACTGCGTTGTCTGTTTGCAAGTTTTGGCAAAGACTTCACTTGTTTCTGTATGCAAGATATGGTAATGAAAACTTTGCCTGATCAAGGTATGGTAACGAATACTTTGTATGCATGGGAGACCTATATAGTTAAAAGAAAGGTTGTCCACACAGTAAGCCCAGACCACAGTTCTAAATTTAAGGATCTATAAGAGATGCAGTGTGAACGACAGGATTATAGAATAAAAAGATTAAGAAGACATTTACGAACTTACACGTAACAACAGACAGGCAACAGACGAGACAGATAAGACAGAAGACAGAGGTCTTAATATCTTTATGCATATGTGGTAAAGTCATATACTGTCTATATGAATGATTTTGTAGACGCATATTTTATCTGTATACAAGACAGGCCCTGAGTAATTAGACTTAATTGTATGCATCGTTTGATCTCACGTAACTGGAATTTGACATTTAAAGCAGAACATGTGGAAGACAAGCTCGATTATGATCTTTTTTTCAAAAAGAAATAAATAATGTCAAAAGTTCCATGGAAACGATCATTGCAAGATAAAATATAACGCGTCTCCAGTTGTAGTTCCAGTTTTGAAAAGGTCAGATGAATTAAAAAAAAACAAAAAAAAAAAACTAAAATCCTTTTCAAAAGGGATCTTGGATTTTGAAATTATTTAAGATTAAAAAAAAAAAAAAATCGCGCACAAGTTTTTGTTGAAGCCAAAGTGGATAGACAGCTGCACAATCAATCAATACAGTCATGTCTAAAGTTTATAGACTTAGGCACGTCGAACAACATAAAAAAGTCGTGGCATTTGTTTATAGTCAATAATTTCCCAAGCGTAAATGGCACCGTCTGTGAAGCAGCTTGCTAATGACACGGAGCTATCCAGATAGAGGAGGCTAAGGTGTGAACAAGAAGAGAAAGAAAAGAGAAAGCAAGATGGAAATAAGAGGAAAGCAGTTTCTGAACCACTGGCTAGTTTTTTTTTTTTTGGTTTTTTTTTTTACATTGGTGGACATTGTTATTTTAAAAACCTGCCCTCATAAAGGAAATCATGGAAGTAAAACACCAAAAGAAAGAAAAACCGAAGAAACTGCAGTTTAATTAAAAGAAGACGTTGCTGCGAAAAAGCATTTTTATTAAGCAGTATTAGAAGGAGTAAATATCAAACTTTTAACAATTTTCCTGATACTTCAAAATTTAATTTACATCTTGTTCTAGAGGAGCAAAATAGAATAGCGAAGTAAGCTTTGTTTGTCGTAAAATGTTGAGTTGTCTGTAAAACATGTTTTGGCAAAGGTTTAACTCGTTTCTAAGCAAATCTTTCTAAAACTGTACCTTTTCCGTGTACAAGGTTTTGTAAAGACTTGTCTGTATGCGAGATTTTATATAGATACACTTTGTTTGTACAAGATATGTTAAAAACAAACTTCGTTTGAAAGATGTATGGCAAAGATCTATGATAAGTCACAAGTTGCCTGCATGCGACGTTAAGTAAAGACATACTTAGTCTGTATGCAAGCATGTCGAAGTCTACTTTGTATCTAGGATTTTTAATTGGGTCCAACTGTGATAGAAATCGAAAGCAAAAAAGACGGTCTTTCGATCCTAATAAAAGATATGCTCGGGAAATAACTTTTGCAAAAAGAATTTAACAAATTAAAAACAACCATGAAATTATTCGTTATAAGGAAAAGAACTAAGAGTAGTTATAAATTATATAAAGCATTTATATCTTTGCAAAGGTATTTTTAAATAATGCAAGAATTCGGGATAATTAGAAAGTGTGCATATGCTCTCGTAAACAGCAACAATATCAATCAATACATCTCTGAACTTCATAGATTGTTCAACAATATACAGCGTAGAAATGAGAAATTTATAGAGGATTTTCAAGTTTGATTGGCATTGTGATGCAACCACTTACTAAAATGGGGCTATGAAGTAAGGAGAGGTGAAGTTGTAATATTATTATAACATTATTATTATATTTGCAAAGAAAAGGGCGTAAAAAATGAGTTAACATCTTGATGGAATTTAGGAAAACGCAGCTTTTTAAACCATGGTTCATTTTTACTTTGCATTAATACGGGTTGATAAAAAAAAAAAAAACAAACTTGCCCTACCATAATTCTCAATAATTTCATATTCATTCCAACTAAAAGTATTCTACAAACATGTAATGTCGAAGCATGAGCATCTTTAAATTGAACAGCGTTGTATATTTTATAAAAATTTTCTTGTTGTTTTTTCCAGGATTCTTTATTTTAAGACAAAGTTTTCCATTAAAAAAAATCAATTTATATCAATGGAATATGAAAACGAAGCAGTAATTTAAACAGCTGCGTTTCCCTATATTTCGATCAAGATGTCTACCCTCTTTTTTTTGCCCTTTTTCGATACAATAAAATATTACACCTTGATCTCCTCTTTCAGTGGCTGCCTCACAGTGCCAATCAAACTTTAAGTATAATCTATCAATTTCTCATTACTAGGCTGTGTATTCTTGAAAATCCATGAAATATATGTGCACAATTTTTGTAGATATCCCGAATTCTTCCATTTTTTTAAAATACCGTTTAAAAGAAATGAATGTTTTATGTAATTTGTAAACACTCTTAGTTCTTTTTCTTATGACGAATCATTTCAAGGTTCTTATTTATTTGTTAATTTATTTTTGGAATAATTTATTTACCGAGCATGTCTTTGATAAGGATCAAAAGATCTTCTTTTTTGCATTCATTGTCTAATACTAGATACAAAGTTCAGAAACTGCTTTTTCCCTTATTACCGCCTTGCTTTCTCCTTTCTTTCTCTCCCTTTTCATATCTTGAGCTCTTCTATCTGGATAGCTACGTGTCAATAGCCAGCTGCCTCATTCACGGTGCCAATTATGCTTGAGAAATTTGTTGACAATAAATAAATTTCACAACGTTTTTATGTTGTTTGCCGTGTCTAAATCCATAACGTTTGGACATGTATTGATTGATAATGCAGCTGTCTACCCACTTTCACCTCAAGAAATACATATGCGCGATTTAATAAAAAAAATCTTAAATTATTTCAAAATGTAAAATCCCTATTAAAAAGGTGTGTATTTTTTTAGAGTTTTTTTTTTGTCATATGACTTTTCCAAAACGGGAACTACAGCTGCAGACGCTTTATGTTTTACCTTGTAATGACTTTTTTCCATGGGTCTTTTTAATTTGTTCATCTCTATTTGAGAAAGGTATTTACAGGGCGTGTTTTAGAATAGTCTCGAAAATGCATTTTTATGTCAAATTCTAATTAGACTTGACCAAACTATACATAAAAGAAGGGCTAATTACCCCAGGCCTGTCTTGTATACTGACAAAATATATGCCGTGACGAAACCACTCATACAGACAGAATATGACCTTACAATAGGGCCAAATTTGTCGTTACCATACCTTGTTTACAGTCAAAATGTCTCTTTACCAAATCTAGCATACTGAAAAGAAAGCTTTTGCCCAAGCCTTATAATACAAGGAAAAGGCAGAGATTCACAAAGCTTTGCATAGAAACAAGTAAAGCCTTTGCCAAAACTTACTTTTTTAACAACTTTCTTTGGTCGTATGATTTCTTTCCATGATGTCATTTTAAAGGTCTATGCACCTAAGAAAACGGAAGACTACTACACAGTTTTGCGTTAAGCTTTGAAAACCAATCTTGGACTTCTTCAATTAGGTCTTCGTCACATTTAACCTTGTCCCCTCCAAGATGGCCTTACAGGTGATAGTCGGATGGTGCCAAGTTGGTATCATTTAAATGGACTTTAGTGATATGTTGGAGGCACAATAGATAGTTAATCCTACCAGAGATTTGCAGGGACCGTTCTGTCGAGGGTTCGATCCTAGCCACTGATGCAGTGGCCTGACGGAAGGCTTCAAAGCCTGAGATCACTTTGTTGTGGAATGATTTTATGCGACAAAAAAAGTCAAATTGGTCCCTCAAATGCTTTGTTTTAACGAGACAAACTGAGCGGGTATATTTTTTCGGTGCAAAATCTTTCAAATTCCTCCCATAGTTCTTTCCCTCGGGTATTTTCCCGCCGATATTTTCTTCTCCTGTAAAAACTGAGTCTTATTTACTATTTGTATTTACGTTATCTTTAATTTTGCTTACAGTGTACATAACTTTTCGCCTCACGGCTTTGTTATTACTGTAAAAAAGGACATTTTGACTTCTGTGAACTTTTTCAAAACGTCTCACATCTTTTCCAACTGCTTATGCGTAAAACATTTAAATAAAAAGTATTTTCTGTCTATGTCCCCTTCGTTTGCCTTCAAATTTTCCAATGAAAGCAAACTGTTCTAACCCCTATTGACAGCAAATATGTTGAAAAATTCAAATTGTCTCTGGTTAATTGTTTTAATTTTTATTAATGATCGCTCAAGATTAGCTTCTTGCATTACCGATTCATAAAACATTTTACTTCACTCGATGATATCCTTCTCACTTTCTAATAAATCACAACTCAACTTCTTTCACTTTTTTTTTTACATTGTTTAATGTCCAAAACTTAATTTTCTTATAGTAGTACTGACCATACGTATGTTTTCACTGCCCTAATCTTAGCGCTTACACGCATGCTTGTTTGTCCGTATTGATTTCACTTTTTTGGAATGAAAGTTTGCTCATGGCTATTATTTTGCTCATTTCACTATCTACCATCTGATGTTATCAGGTGCCAAAATTAATTGGACTTTGTTACTTGATAGTATGTTCTCCTATGCTAACGAGATAACACCTGCAATTTCAGGATTTCTTTTAAATAATCATGAAATTCCTTGATTGTTGATTTGTTGTTTTTTCAAGTTCAGATCCAGAGCCATTTTTTTCACTTTCTGAATGTTTTGAAGTTGATACCAGATTTAGCTTTCAAAACTGTTCACCTGCCTACCAGAATTATTTTAAATTTCTCTATTTCAGTTTTGCCAGGAATACCATTTAGATTTATCAACATATTATTTTCCTATACAAGTTAAAAAGATCAGTCACTTCAGCAAAATATACATACACAAAATCTTTTTTACGTGTTAGAGCTGACGCAGTATGTTTTTAATTATAGAGATAAGCGCTATTTATATCGTGCTGGTCACTGGTGGCAGTGTAGTTTGATATAGGATACAACTAGTGTTGAGTCCTAATGTATGAAAGCTAACTTTGCCCTGCTCAACTTGCTTATCCTCCGTATCGAAATCATGTTGATTAATGTTTAGTTAGGTTTTTGTGTATGTAGTTCACCCTCAACGGGGTAAAATCTCAGTTTCATGTCTGTATTTAAATCAAGAGTCGATTTTTCTCCGTCCTTTTGTAAGCTTGTTGAACGTGATATTATAGATGAAATCTTTAACTTACCTCATAATGTATACATATGCGTGAATTAAAAACTAAACATTTTCAGTTACCTTTTTTCAAGAGCTCATGGCTCTTAAAACTTTCTTTTTTCCCGCGAATTGATTTGTAATTGATGTCCTGTTCTAAAATGTTCATATTTATAGCAGTAAATCGTACACATTATCACCGTAAAAAGTTTGCTGTGCAGATGTTTATTTGCCACATTTATTGAACAAAGTTAAAAAAAAAAAGTAAAACTATGCTATCTTGGTCAAGGCGTTTGGACACAGCATTCGGAGGTAATTTGCAGTTGTTCCCTTGCTATTTTACTTCCGTTGGGTCTTAAGAGATTTATTTATCCCTTTAATGCTGGAAAGGCACAGAGAAGCAAGGAAAAAATTGTCTTAGCCAGGTTTTGAGCCTCGGACCCTCATGTGGTCGCCTTAGTATGACAAAGAGATTTCAGAAGAGCTGCTTTTGTTCCTTATGGTGTATGTGAACAAAGTTGGTGTCTGCTCACCTTTATTACTTTATGTTCGTAAAATTGGCGCAAGAGCATTCTCTGTGTGTTTCGAGTTTTTTCCTTTCTGAGAGAGATAAAATATTATCTATTATGATATCTGCAGTCTATTTCACAAGTCAGGCGTATCTACCGCTATGTTTGTTTGTACATACTAGTTGTTATTCTTAAAAAAAAAAATCAAAAACAAGAACCACACACACACTTTGACGAATGTATATATATATATATATATATATATATTTATATATATATATATATATATATATATATATATATATATGGAGAGAGAGAGAGAGACAGACAGAGAGAGAGAGAGAGAATGGTATTTTAACTCACCTGTCATGTTAATTTCAATGGATCTGGAGCACTTCCGTGGCAAGGTAACTATTCATAATAGATAAATTAGGGCTATCAACAAGAAGTAGGCGAGTCAGAAATCTGTATACGTATAAAATAGAAATAGACAAACTGGCAGAAAGGGGGAGAACAATATGTTATAAGCACACAAAGAAACAAGCAAAAAAATGGACACACAAATAGACAGACAGGTACATATAGACTGGCTGACAGGCAGTCAGACGGACGGACGGACAGAAAGAATGGCGAAATTTAAAATAACATTCTAAGAATTTGAAACTGGTACAGCAGAATACACGATCTAGAGAGTAAGAAAGTGAGAGAGGGAGATAGAGAGAGAAAAGATATATATATATATATATATATATATATATATATATATATATATATATATAGAGAGAGAGAGAGAGAGAGAGAGAGAGAGAGAGAGAGTGAGCGAGAGAATGGTATTTTAACTCACCTGTCATATTAATTTATTGTGCAATTTCTTGAAAATTCTTTCTCTTAACTTCCCTATTCATGAAAATTTTGTCCTGTTTTATCCATAATGATCGGTCATCTTGGATTAAACTTATGAATTCAAAAGTTTTGTCAGTATCCATTAATTTGTGTCTGGTTTGGTGTGAAAGTTTGATGCCTAGATCTAGATCTAGAGAAAGACGTGCTAGCTGCCTCGAGCTGTCCGACGTCGCGTGTCGGAAGTTGGTGACACAATTCTTGGTGTGCTGATTTTAGACACGATGAAACCGCTGCTCGAATTGAGCAGTGATATATACCGAGATATTTATTGCCGCTCACTGCTAGCAATGCACTGCGCAACACGGCGCGGCTATTGCCTTTGGTGCGAACGGTATATATATAATCATGGTAGTTATTATCTCAGCTCAGCTACCGCCCAGCTCAACTGCTTTTGGTGAGAACGCCCACTAAGATGTCGTGAACGGATATATGCATATATACCCATACACCAGACCGTGAGAGGTGGAGAAGAAGGAGACATAAAGGAATCATTGGAGATATATAGATCATTCCCATTGCTTCTGTCCTACCTGGGAAAGGGAAGGTAAGCGAGGAAGCGGT
>BLXT01002832.1:825829-836576 GCA_019648995.1 Plakobranchus ocellatus
CTCATTTCTTAGGTTACGTTAGATAGGTCAACAAAGGCGTCGCTATATAATCGAATTAAATCAATATCTAAATTTTTGTTTCACTTCAAGCCATGAAAAATATACCAGCGCTTTGTGGATAAGTTATATAATTACTGTGCGTGTTTGTACGCAAGCATTGAACCTGCTATTTCCAGTGTCAATGTATATTGCTCATCAGTGAACCACCAGGTATGCCACAACAAAAATATGAATCCACAAAGTAAATGGCAAAGAGAAAGAAAACGGAATTTTGTGTTTTTTGGTTTCCGCATAAGCAAGACTAGACCTTTTCTGATTTTTCGGAATGGATTATCCAACCCGCTAAAAAAAATTCTGATTAAGAACCAAGATTTCAAACCTCAGTCATATTTCTAAATAACTTAAAAGGTACGTAAAATCAGAACTAATAGAGAAACTGTGTGACTGCATCCACTTCGAGATGGATAATAATAATTATGATTATGATAATATTGATGACCTCTCTAAATCATTAAAGTCTCCTCGCGGAAGCCTGATTGAATGTGATTACATGCCACTAGTTTGGTTATATGTTGAAGACATAGCATTAGTGTGGTGATGTCAGGTTCTTTGGCCATCGGCAGGACGATGACAGATATCGACTTAAATTAGCATTGCAAAGTTAAGGGGGACAAGCTAAAATTTGATTTTATCAGTTCGTGACTTTCGGGACTGGTGATCTCGAGATTTTGATTAAGCTTGTTATATTATTTTCTTCACACGACAAGGCCATCCATTCTTTCCTTACAAATAGTTTAAGATATTCCAAACGAAAAAAAACCCAATTAGAACAAAATGATAAAATTACAACAAACAAAAAGAAGGCTTAAGAAAGTCCCAACACAACTCACCCCCACCCAACGCTGTACCAGAGTACAGGACCATTATTTTATTGTTATTCATGATTACGTCGTTTAATCTGTTCCAACGTTTCATGTCCTTTAATGATGGATATAATAATTATAATAATAATAATAATAATAATAATAATAATAATAATAATAATAATAATAATAAAAATAATAATAATAATAATAATAATAATAATAATAATAATAATAATAATAATAATAATAATAATAATAATAATAATAATAATAATAATAATAATAAAAACATGACCAAAATTGCGCCTATCTTTGCCAGAAACTATCATCACTTTTAATTTTCTTTGACGAAAATTTTTTTGCATATAAAAGCACTGTTTAAAAGACAAACTACTAGAAATAAAAACGCTCTGCAATTGCTTCGAGAGATATTGGTGAATATCCAAAACCTAAACTTAAGAGAGGAATTTGTGGGAACTTAGATGTTTTTTTTTCCTCATATATATATATATATATATATATATATATATATGTATGTATATATATGTATGTATATATTTTTCTTTCCTCCCTCTCTCTCTCTTTTTCTCTTTCCCTGTCTCCCTAATTTTCCACTTGTTTCCATTCCACCGCCTCCCTTTACTGATAGGACTATAGAGTTTGCATTGGTCACATTAAAAGTATCGCACACTTAGGATTTCCACGGCACTATTGCTACTGCTACATAACGGCTTTGGTGGTTCTACTATTAAGTAACTGCTGGTACTGCTAATGCTACTGCTAATGCTGCTACAACCAATGTACTGCCAATATTACTGCTGCTGCTACTGCCGATGCTATTGTTGCTGCTATTGTATCTGCTTCTGCCACTGCTACTGCTGCCGCAACAGATATTGATTCCGCTGGTGTATGTGCTGCTGTTATCACTATAGCAACCACCAATACGACTGCCACTGCTACTACCGCTACCACTACTACCACCACAACTACCACTACTACTACTACCACTACCACCACCACCACCACAACTGCTGTTGCTGCTACTATTACAACTACTAACAATAATAATAATAATACACCATGGCCAACTATCGCACAGCCTCAGGCGGATAAGATAACATATTAGAGATAGAAACTTACTAAAACAGGCCATCAGAAACACAATTACTACGTTCTATCATAATGATGTTATCGATCTTTATTATAACTTCTAGCTTATAGGTTCAAAACGATTGTTACCAATACTCTTGAAGAAAACTTTAGTTTTTAATCGCTTCTTTGTTGCGATCGACTAGTGACATTAGTTACAACCATCTGATCTGTACTTATATCAATACTTGGATGTTTTAATATCCAGCTTACTAGGCTATGCGTTTCACATAACTTGTTCACATTTTCGTGACCTCAGGCTTGTAGCCCATCCCCTCCCCCGGATGCCGACAGCAATATCAGATAAAAATATCTCTGTCGGTGCCAGGCCAAGTTGAAAGACTTCGAGGCACCAACGCTCTCTAACTATATAATAGACCCCGTCAGTAAATGTTACACAATAATAATACTGGTAACACGTGTGTGTTCTGGTCACAGTGTGAAAAGGGAAAACCTTTGTATTTGATGAAAGTAAATAAGACTTGCCTTTTAAAATGATAAATCCTATTCATCATTGAGATTATCTAATATTATTTATCCTCGCTGAGGCTCTCAGGCTCTCAGGCTCTCAGAGGCATTCGGAAAAAAAATGTGGGGTTAAAGGATTACAACCCCAGCCTCAGCACTATAGCTCGCTTGGTTGTTTGTGATTGGCAAGTTAGTAAATTTGTCGCTTGGAAATGTCATGAGAACGCCCACGTCAATCTGTGCCAGTAAATTTCTCTCCGTACATTCAAAGTTTCCCGTATCGAAGCCAGATTCCCGTTCTATTGTTTCATTACAGATCTCTGTCTTTTGTCTCTGTTTGGCTCGGCGCTAATTACAGAGCGAGCTAGCAACGTATCACCCTTGCAGGTTTCAAACTGAGTTCTTTCTCAACTGCGCCACACTTATGCCATGGTTTTTCAAAGAGAATGCACTTTAACAAGATAGCGCTAGTGGCATTCAAAGTCGGTAGTCCCAGCAGAGAACCCGACAAGCCACTGTGGTACGCTTCTCCTTTGACCCCGGTACCCGTGGCGGTTGAGTCCAGGCCTAGTTCAGTCTAAGGACACAATCTTATCTGAATTAATGGATCATTCTGTCCATATGCAGCGATATGGTGATCTAAGGGTGAAACCATCGCTTCCTCTGCAGGTCTGTCTCAAATACAAATTATATATTCACAAATAAAGAATTGTGAACTCATTTTAAAAGTTAGGCTAAACAAGGATTTCGATTTGTCATAGACACTCTAAAAATATGAAGTTGTTTCAAGCACATTATTTACAAAGCAGCTTGACCTCTGGAGAAAGTTTGTAAACGTAAATTCTGTTATGTTTTTCTTTGGCGTACTTGAAGTGTTAAGATGGCTGGTTGTGGCCAACTATCCAGTACGTATCGGTGATGTTTTAATTGATTAAGTGTTGACATACCGATTCCAACATTCACTATGATATCAGTTTCTTTTCGAAAACTTTTTGTCACAGGCCAGTATTTTTTTTTTTATCATCATCAATTGCTAAAGTGAATAGGATCAAAAGTTCAAAACCTTCTTAGTATCTGTTTGTATATAATATTGTTTAAGAAAGAATACTCGACCTGATCCCAGGTTTGCGACTCTGTCAAAATTCTTGAGTCTTTCGTGTCTTATTGATGGAATAATGTGCACGGGCCAGAATTGGTTTTTAAACTTGGGTACATTTTGATTTCGTTACACATTAAGACTAAAGGTTGGGAATATTTTGATATAAGGTTGTTACAATTAAGAAATGAAGCAAAATGACTTGCTCAAACAGTATGGAAATATTAGGAAAAAATGTCAGAGTGTATGATGATCTTGAATTCCGGATTTTTAATTTAAAATATTGGCAAGCTGAGTAAAAGTTGCCATAAGCATAAACAGCCAAGTAATTTTTCTTCAAAGGGACCAGGTGAAATTCTTTTTTTTATAACAAAGCCAACAAACAATTGATGCAAAGCAAAACGACCATTCTCAGGCACGTACGATATCAAAATATGTTGGCCTGAATGTGAACTTTAGAATGGCTGAAGAACAATTATGAAGAAAGCAAATACGGAGGCAACGACAGAAGATGGAGATGGTGAATATTTGGCTTTGGGAAGAGATTTGCTAATCAGGGGAAATAAGGTGTTGGATTGAATAGGAATGAAATCAAAAGACATCTCGATCTAGACAGAAATAAAAAGAGGCCCTGAGAAAGACAGGCACAATAAAGACTTCTCGATTCAAGCGCCAAGTATACGGTAGGATGATTTGAGGTCCAAGTCAAACAGAGACGAAATAACATCCACAGCTTTATAAAGATATGCCTAAGAAAATAATCAAGAGCCTACTGGGCATATTCTCTTCAAAGTAATCCTTTACTTTACCTCGCCCGGAGAACAGAGACCAGTAAATGGAAATGCTAAAGATCGATAGTTCCGAGGAAAAAGTTCAAGCGTCATCACAAAACACTGTCTGCAACGAAATTCCTAAAGATAGGAAAAGCATGAGAAAACCACACCACTTTAAAAGAGGATTGTGGAAGACAATTTTAAGAGAGTCAGACTATCAAAGGAAAGCCCTGGTTAAGCTATGATAAAGAAACAAATGGGAATCTGTCATTCGCGGGTTTTTCGTGACACAAAGTCAAGATGTATTGATGATGATGATAAAGCCAAATGCAGAATCTGCATTTCACCGCCTTCAGTTTGTTTGTTTATTGGCGTCTTTATTTGGCCAAATCCATTGCTAAGGGTTTCTCTCAGAAAAAAAGCTACTCATATTTTATTTTTTAACATAATCATATGAAAAAGCTAAATTTGCGTGTGTGTTGCAATATAATTAATATAAAAGTTGCGATGATATACCATAGACATCAATCTCGTCGCAAAAAGAAAAAGCGGGGACAGATTCAGGGTGTGATGAATGCCTTTGAGGAAACTCCAATCTTACAAGATCGCTCGAGCGACATTCATGCGGATGTCCCAGATATAGGGTGACTCTGTCTGCCCCTGTGCCATCGGTGACAAAGAGTCGGTACAGAATGAAATCAGAGGGAGTTTTTCAAGCACGATATCAATTCATCAATGCTTCTGATAGAAAATCGAAAGCTTCAGACGAATTTACCTTACAGCAATTCTCTGAATAATGAAAAGCACAATAGTGTAATCTTAGGCATTCTGTAGGCACGGGGTATTTATCGATAGCCCGTTCTGTGAAAGGAACTGACCTCTCTTTCTCAATCAATCTGTAGTATTTGCTCATAGTGCTACAGATCTCAGAACGACCAATAGGATTCTTGCGCTCTGCGACTGTCTCTATATTTAGTACAAAGCTTGCAGATGTGTATAAGGCTTACGGGAGTTAAGTCATTGGGATTATGAATGGCAATGCATTTTGACACCTTTTGAGCAATGAGCCATTAGATGGTATGGTTTTGTCGCCCCGTTATAGCCTGACCACTGTTAAATTGGAAACATTTAACACAATCTCGACGGATCACAAAATAACGGATGAAAAAAACCACACGTAAAAAATGAGTCAAAAACTGGTTTTAGAATCAACGGTATCTAAGAAAACAACAACAGCATAAAACTTTAGAAGAAGTTATACAAGACGAATATGGCGAATTTGAAAAAAAATATAAGACATCGAAAGATGAAGAGAAAGAGTAGAGAAAGAGAGATGGAGATAGTCAGAGAGTGAAATATTAAAGTAATTTCAGAGAGAAATGAACACGCAAAGGTTTTAAGGTTATTAATAGGATGAAAAGGATGCTACGATAGAGAGAGGAGAGAATCAGTAAGAAGAAAGACAGGAAAATAAACAGCCACGACATTTCTGGATACGGCTTCCCTTGAACTCCACAAACTTAAGTATTGTGAAAATTCAGGTAATCTGTTTTATATATACCGCATTCAGTTCGAGAACTTTGATAATTTCCTAAATCCTTTATTCAGAAACATACTGCAACTGGTGCAGTAGCTTACACGGAGACCCAGTCACCCGCGTCTTCTCCCGAAAACTAAGATGGTATTCGTAATCAATGCATTAAATTAGTAAACCCATAAATGAAACAATATGCTGATTATCGGCGTACTCAATTTAACGCATTGATTATTTATATCGCCTTGTTCGGAAGGGAATACAAATCTAAATTTGTGAGACGGTGCTCAGTGCGCTGACAGTCTGCTGTGAAATAAATGCCTTTACTGAATACAGACAAACTGCACAGACTGAGCGACAAAACAACAGAAGGTATGCGTTGATGCACGGCTTCCTGAATACAGACAAACTGCACAGACTGAACAACAAAACAACAGAAGGTATGCGTTGATGCACGGCTTCCTGAATACAGACAAACTGCACAGACTGAGCAACAAAACAACAGAAGGTATGCGTTGATGCACGGCTTCCTGAATACAGACAAACTGCACAGACTGAGCGAGAAAACGACAAAAGATATGCGTTGATACACGGCTTCCCTCTGACAGCTCCAGTGGTGATGGATATACCGTGAGTAGCACCAACAATAACAACATGCAATTAAAATCTAGAGTGTGAAACAAAAATGATAAAGAAGTATTTGGCCTGATTGGATGGGATGAACAGAAGAAAAAAGAAACATAATGATAATCACCACATTCGGGGGAATGCAAAGAATAAAAAGAAAGAGAACATATAATAGTGACATTCACATAATAAAAACGAGTTCGGAGAATGAAAAAATAAAATTGAAACCAAGTGACACAATTGTACGAACTAGGGTAAGGAAGAGGAATAGAAAGAGCAACAAAAAAAAAAAAAAAGGGGANNNNAAAAAAAAAAAAAAAGGGGTAAGGAAGAGGAATAGAAAGAGTAACAAAAAAAAAAAAGGAACAAAGAAGAAAACTATCCTTTATCCAACCAAGCGTGGCGAAAGGATAGCTTTCAGAACAGGGAATAAATGTTGTATAAATGAAAGATAAATAAGAACAAAACCACCAAAAATACATCAACAGAAGATGAAAAGAACCGATGCTGAGGATGCATTGAGAAAAACCATAGTTAAGTAATATCAGACCGTTCAAATGATGATTTGATCAACAGAAGTTTTTTTATCATGCTCAGATTACCGCAGGATATGATCATATTATCTTGGGGTTTTGGCAATCAGAATAAACAACAAATTGTAAAAAATATATGGATATCTCAAATAAATAATAATAATAAAAAAAAAAAACCAATAAAAGAAAAGCATCACTGGTCGTAGAAAAACCTCGTTTCCAAGCAGCTTAGCTTTCCCTCTTCCTCTTTCTATCTTTTTTTTTTTCTTTCTATAACTAGGCGGTGGCGGGCATGAACTGGCGACAGGGAGGTCACTACAGATTTCCAAGCAACACTAATGCCTCCAATTGAATGCAAAATACTCAGGAAGGAAAATGACGGGGGTATCAAAATGCTCTCATGAAGTCCTTACATTTACAGTAGAGACACCAAAAAATATTTTAAAAGTATCCCAGGCGACGAAAACGAAATTCAAAGATCAATCGTGAAATAATCAAAAAGATACAATCAGCATGCTTGATGAAGAGGAAGTTGACGATAAAGACCCCGCTTAAAGACACCAACTAGAAGCTCAATTCTATAAAGTTGCCTTTTCACAACTATAATGAACTCAAGCTTTTGCTTTCAGTTGGGCCGTGGATCCGAGTTCTCCTACCATCATGCAGTAATGATAGTTTGCTCAGCGCCTCTCCGATATCTTGGCGTTGTTTTTTGTTTTGTTTTTTGTTTCATTTCTCTATCAGGTCAAAAGTCTTATTTTGAGTATAAGGCTTGTTTCTCAACCTAAATATAGGTTTGTTCCTGGGCAAAATCTTTATTTGTTTGGGTAGTTGCTTGTCTCATTGTGTTGGTTTATGGATTGACTTTATTTAATGAGTTAGTAGATTTTTGTATATGCGTAATTTTTGGCTGCTTGATTCGTTCGCTACTGGGTTGGTGATTGGTTGGGTTAGTTTTTTGATTATGTGGTAAATACATGTAGAATTCAATTACTGTTTTGCCTGATTGGTTGGTTCGCAAGTTGAGTTTTAGCTGGTAAGCTTTATGGAAAGTTTGTTAGTTGATAAATTATCGGTTGATTGGTTGGTTGAGTTCATTTCAAGGCACAACAGGGCAATTACCTCCACATTGTGCTAAATATTTGATGAAACCCATCCCTCGCTACACGGATTACAAGCGTGAAACCACGGTTACCAAGCTCAAAAAATCAAAACCTCTAAACTCTTTTGATAATGATGCGGGATTGAATAATGTGGATATTAGCGGGGTCTACAGTAGCCAGAGCTTAAACTCAAACTTGATGTTTCGTTTTTGTATATGGCCAGTCCACAACAAGGTGATCTCAGGCTTTCAGACCCGTACCCTCCAACAGAAGGGTCCCTGCAGATCTCAGGGCAGACTCGCTAGCCACTGTGCCACCAACGCCTCCAAATTTGATATTCCAGTAGTTGGTGAATGTTGCCCGCATACTACAAGGTGATCCCAAGCTCTACGGTTCTGTAACGCGTTGGTGCCAGGCTGGGAGACACGACAAAAAGGTATCTGCAGATTTCAGAGCAAGTTCACTAGCCATTGAGCCAACGACAATCCACATGGTTCAGAGTCGAATGGCATAAAAATAATTGGTACAGTTCTGCGACCACTAGACTCCGTATAAGCTCTAAACTCTATTGCTGCCATCAAGCGTGTCGACTGACACAACATCTCGATACCATACAAGTATGAGAACTAACTTAGATAATAATGTATGCTTTGTTATAGAGAACAAAGGCAGGCGGTAAACGTTCAATGTTAGTTATTGCGCATGTTGGTTGCAACAGATGAACCCAGTGTAAGCTGTTCATTGCATGTTTAGTTTGATTCTATTTGTTTGTTTCTTTTATTCCTTTTGTTCGCTGCTGCTTTTGTAAACAGTTCAGTCATTGCCGTCTTGGTCGAACTCTGTTTTTTTTTTTAAAGCTATTGACTTGGGTGTTTTCTTGTCAATCTTACAGAAAATTTTGTTGTTGTTGCCGTTGTAGCCTTTGGCGAAGTTACAATAAAATCTCTATGATATTGCTGTTGTTGTTGTTGTTGTTGTTGTTGTTGTTGTTGTTGTGTTGTTGTTGTTGTTGCTGTTGTTGTTGCTGTTGCTGCTGCTGTTGCTGTTGTTGTTGTTGTTGTTGTTGTTGTTTTTGTTGTTGAAATAAAGACATAGGTAAATCTCGTGTGTTAATAAATACACAAATAATAACTTAGAATGTTATATTCAATTGGATTATAGCTTCCGCATCAAAACATATTGCGTGTAGAGCTAAAGAATTTCTCAACATCGTCATTATCATGGCATGCCTAGACCTCGGAGAAAATAGCATTCCTGACGTCACGTCTTCAGAGCATTGCATCTTACATTTCTGCCTGCCTAGGATAACTATTGGCATCATTGTACCCTCGTTATTTCCCCGTTGCATCCCTTTAAGTCCCTCATACATTTTCAATTCCATATCTTGGTAATCACTCCTTGTATACCTCGTTATCTCTCATTGTATTCCTGATTGTATCTGTAACTGCATCTTTCACCGCACACATCGTATGTCTAAATGTCCCTTTCCTTCTATATTGATATGCTCCTTGGCATTTGTCCTAGTCCTAGTCCTCTATGCCTTTTAAGTCGCCTAGATAGTTCATTACTCCAAAAAAAAAGTAAAGCTTTCAAGTTATTATGGAAGCACAATTGGTCAGAAAATAGACAAATTGATCACTGAAGGCAAACACGACAAGCAATGAAATGGTATAGAGAGTAAAAAATTACAAATTACTCTAAAATATAGCATCATGAATCAGACTTAGCCAACAGTATATCATAAAAGATATATGAAATTTACATTAAGTCGATCACTTATCTCGCCTCTCATTTCTCTGTCTGGACTCGGACAAGTTGTCAGCTCTTTGGGTGTAGGTATCACACTCTAGCTATTCTGTAATATCTCTGGACTTCAATTGAGAACCGGGGTGTATGACCATAAGGCTTTGACCATCTGTCTGTCTGTCTGTCTCTCTCTATCTTGCTTTCCCGCACTGCCGCTGAAAAGAGTTTGGAAAATGATTAACTAGAACAACGTGAAACCAAGTTTGATAGTGAAAAATTGGTTCACAGACCAAAAGAATGATGATGATGATGATGATGATGATGATGATGATGATGATGATGATGATGATGATGATGATGATGATGGTGGTGGTGATAACGATGATGATTTTAATGCTGCTGCTGCTGATGATGATGATAATGATGATGATAATGATGATGATGATGATGATGATGATGATGATGATGAGGAGGAGGAGGAGGAGGAGGAGGAGGAGGAGGAGGAGGAGCAGGAGGAGGAGCAGAAAGAAAAAGAAGAAGAGGAAGAAGAGGAGGAGGAGCTGGCAATGAAAAAAGTGTGACGACGGTAACTGAACATCTAAAAAATCAATATCCACACAAAAAGTTAGGCATAAGTTATGACAAGTTCACTCTGGCGATTCAAGTATTTCAAGTAAATGGTTCTGTTACCCTCTGAGTTTAGACCATGGCCGTTGTCACTTGCACGAACTGCTTCATCACCCATTTCCCCTTGGTCGATTGTAGAATATTATTGTCGAATGCTGATTCTAGGGTCTTGAGTTTAAACCATGGCTCTGCTCCGCCACGATGTTTAAATTCTGGTTAAAAAAA
>BLXT01002832.1:1178218-1189030 GCA_019648995.1 Plakobranchus ocellatus
CTACTACTACTACTACTACTACCACTACCACTACACTACCACTACCACTACCGCTACCACTACCGCTACTACTAATGCTGCTACTGCTACTGCTACTTCTACTACTAAAACGACTACTGCTACTACACATTTAACTTTTGAGGCATTTACACCTTGTTGCTGCTTTATTTATATTATATATAGAGCCCGTATCAGTTCTATTGTTGCAACCCTTATCTAATGGTTGTGGCGGTGTCTATGACTTTATGTGTGAACCACGGTGAGCAAAGATAGTTGTATGTATGTACATTTATATATATATATATATATATATATATATATATGTAAAGGGGTGTTTAAAGATTAGTGTGCTAAATAGATGAGATTGGTGTAACATAAAGATATCAGACCTCATTGGAAGAGTTTTCTTAAAAAAGAAAAAAAAAAGCTGTCTTCTAAAGTTACCTGCTCTAATTCTTAGTTTTAATAAATGAGGTAAACAATTTTAAAGCCGTCACTTAAGCTTTAAAAATGTCCATTCCTACGGTGAAATCAGTGTTACAGCAACCCACTTCAGTTAATTCTAATAATTTCTTATCGCATGAATCTATGCCAAGAAAAAGATTTTGAATCAAATGAGCAAATTGGACTCAAAAATTTGAAGAAAACAGATTTTTTCGGTCATAATGGCTCGTGAAAAATATCTATTCCATTTTTTAATGTCTATATTTACGGAGTGGTTTTAAGAACTCCTCTCATTACCGCCTACCATTTAGTGAAAAAAAAAACTGCTCTTGACACAATGTCTTTAAAATGCCCCACAAACAAATGATAACAATACTTTAAGTTTCTATATTTGGAAACTCTTTCAGTGATCATGGACATAGAACATGAGAAATGCCAGATGTAAAGAATAATTTTGAAGGCAATGTGTTTAACACTTCAATGGTTTGGTGTAAATTCATTCAATCTGTCCTTGTATTTGTGCTGCTTTCTTCTTTTATCTTTTTTGAAGCAGCAAAATTCCTGACAGTTTCAAGTCACATGCGTCATCAACAGAAAATAATCATTCCTTCAAAGGTTTTTATTCACAGTCGCGAACGAAAGCTTTTTTTTTCGCTGACGAATCAAGAAAGTTTTTTTATTTATTCATAATTTTTTTTTTCTGAGGATTGACGCTGCCAGATTTTAGTTAGCTATCTCTCTATAAAACACTCCGAAAACTTTAAAGCATGCATTGAATGCCTCATCGGATGCCTAAATAAAGTCAACAGTCACTTGCCTAACCGGGAAAAAGATGATGCAGACTATCTTCTTCGTGGCGGCGATTTCTTTTGTCACAGTTACAGGTAAAGGTATATCCGTAGGTCATCGCAAGAGATTTTCAGTTTAAGGTTGTAAGCAGATGTGTTGTAAAAGAGCTTACAATATCCGCATTTCGTAATAATGGGCCGCTCCTGGGGCCTGTTGGTCCAAAAACTATGTGTGTCGTATCCTCACAAATAATACTGGAGATAGCTAGCCAAAGTGCACTGAGGTCAAAATAAGAAGGATAGACTCTCGATAAAATAATAATACGCAGTTGTTCTTTACATAATGATAAAATAAAGGTTTGAAATAATTAGAATTTATTTATTATAATAACAAAAATACACAACTACTACTACTACTACTACTACTACTACTACTACTACTACTACTACTACTACTACTACTACTACTACTACTACTACTAACTACTACTACCACTACTACTACTACTACTACTACTACTACTACTACTACTACTACTACTACTACTACTACTACTACTACAACTTCTGCTGCTGCTGTTGCTGCTCTCGTGTTGCTGATGATGATGTTGATGATGATGAAGATGGTGGTGGTGGTGATCGATGACGATGATGAATATGATCATGTATGTAATATTACTGCTAATATTGCCGTAGCTTATGACTTGCAATATATGCCTATCTATCGTGATTCATATTTGAAATGCTGCCTTCAAGACTGCCTTTATCTATCTTCATTAACTTCGTTGTTATCAGCATTCTTGCAAAGAGAATGTTTACATAACTGAAGCAAAAGTTATTTTTGTAAGACATGTTCCTGCGGTTGTTTCGGTTTGGTTGTTCATCTTGTTCTTTTCAGATGCTTTTTTTAAAATATATTTTTTAATGGCGTTTCATGATAATTCTTTCTTTGTATTTGCCAGAAGATGGCGGAGGTGACACGGCAGGAATAGTAGCTGCTGTCGTCATCCCAGTCGTCCTTGTGGCGGTATTCATCGCGATTGTTGTCTGGTATTTACGCCGCAAAGGGTACGTAATAATACAAATGGTCTATTATTCACGATCACAGAGAGCCGTTTTGGAACTTACTGCGAGTAATAATATGGGAGGGGGGAGGAGGGAGAGGGAGAGAGAGAGAGAGAGAGAGAGAGAGAGAGAGAGAGAGAGAAGGAAAAGAAGGAAAAATATCATTGTGCGCCATATTATCACGACTTGGCCATCATATTTTTCTTTTTCTCGCCTTTTTGACGTTATCGAACAAAGTGCAGATGAATGGTTTAAATCAGAGTATATGCTGTTCTACTGTGAAGGACTCTCGAAGGTCATAGACGGATGCGAGACGTGTATCTAGTCGCTTAATAAAAAATCCAAAAACTGAGGTATATTCTAATTTCATTTCTGTAACTTGTGTATAGAGGAAGTACAAAGTTTTTGGTTTCCCTCATATTACATATTGGCTGAAATGTTAGTGATAATGAGTGATGATGAAGATAGTGACAATAGTTTATCAATACCAATGCGGTAAAGGTTCTGGTGATAATTATCATGATGTCAAAAGGATGAGGATGATGATGATGATGATCATGATCATGATCATCACGATAATGGCGAGAGAGATCAAGATGGATTTGATGATTTCAACGACGACGAGTTTTTGGCGATAATTGCTATGTTGATTGTACAGAGATTGTGGTGACTTAATGACATAATATTGGTATGATGGTGGTCATAAATTTTCGTGATGATGGTAGCAGTAAGTGCGGGTGATAATGGCTGATGCGGTGACAGTGATTGTTTTGGATGTGACAGATATGGGAAAATTTTTGATGACTCGCTAAAGAAAAAAAAAAAAAGAGGAAGGTAAATAAGATGAAATTTAAAGGACTTCCATTTACATTAGATTCCTACCAGAGGGGCGACAATAAAAGTTATGATTTGGCTTTTATGTAGTATTAATTTTAAAGATTCATGAATCATTTACTTGTCAAATAGATCGCTATTATTTCTTTATTTGTGTCTACTGCTTTAAGTATCAGGTTCATATCAATAGTGAAAATTGTTTAAGGTATAAATTATACGCCATGAAATTCGCGTATATACATTGTCAATACTCATAGATGGGCCTTACATTAAAATTTATTGCATGGATTAATAAATATTTCAAAATAATATGGAACATTTCAAGAATCATTTCAATGTTGTATGAAACTTAAACCATTGCGACACTTGATCCAATGCAAGCTCTTAAAAAGAAAAGGATACCCCGCAATTATAAATATTGCTATCAGCGGTGGGGGAGCCTTCGAAACGTTCCTAATGAAGTATAGGTTTCCTTTCTAAACCATTATTTGAAAAGTTTTTGCTTTTAGGCATGGGGTTTTTTTTATCATTAATATGCATAGTAAATTTTATATAGATCTAGTATTTCAGTAGCTATCCATTAATTCTACCATATTATTCTGTAACAAAGAATTAATTTCTGCGTTTGCAGTTGATAGAGCGCGAAGTGTCAATACAATTAAAGCTTTTCAGTACTAACCTCGCCCACGCTCTTCTTCCACACACACACACAGTTTTACCAGCGACTTTTTATAGCTATTCTCATGTATTCCAAAAATATAGTGAAATATTATTTTCACGTATTCCAAAACTAATTTTTGTACCATTGGTTTTAAGTATTTCGAATTAATTTTTTATAACATTACTATCATGTATTCCGAAATATTTCATTGTAATGTTTCTCCCGTGCATTCCGAAATAAGCTTTTATAACAGTAATACTTTAAAGTATTCTGAATTGAGATACCGTAATTACATGTATTACTTTCGTCTAATAAAAAGTCACCAAGACATTACTTTACTGCGATACCGCAATTCAAATGTCAATGTTCTCTGCAAGAATATATAAGTTTTATACAAATCTATGATTAAAGAGATTGCTACCGATGATGATGATGGTGACGACGACGACGATGACGACACCAACAACAATACTACTATGACATTATAATTATATTAACAATAATAACAATAGTAATAATAGTGATGAGGAAGATATATACGGTATCGGTGATGGTGATGGTAATGATTTTTTTTTTATTTGTAGGTCACAGAACAACTAGAATATCCATTCCGCTGACGATCATAATTAATTTTTCTTTCTCCTTTACTCTTTCACTCTCTCTATAAGCGCCTTTTCTCTTATAAACCATATAAATGAAAATGATATTATTTAATTTATGTATCCTCTTTGGCAGAAAATTTCGCCACAAGTCAGGCGCTTGTTTTGAGCCCCTCCGAAAGCGTCGCGGTTCAACAACAGACAGCAGAAGAGGGCTTGAAGATGAACTCGACCCAGACAAGCCAGCTGATCTCCATGACGACCATCCAGGGGACAAAGGTCAAGAGGACCAGGATATGTTCACTATCGACGAATTTGAGGACGATGCGGACCGCAGAGACGAATATTACTATGACGAAGTGTTTGGTCGGAGTGAATTTGAGGATGAAGTTACCAAGAATTCAGTGCGGCAGTTGTACAGCACAGCAGATGAACAGAAAGAAGAGGAATTGCTTGATCTCGATTTCGAGACACTCGGGATCAAGATAGGGGATTCTCCGATAAATTCATCAACAAGACACATCAACTTTTAGACTTATTGTCTGGGGCTCTCAGAAATTGCAAATACATGGAGCCAATCGTGAAATGAGTTAAGATTGAAATATGGATTTTAAGGGAGATAATTCGTTTCTTCCTTTCTTTTCCTTTACACTGAGCGTCGAAACGATGAAAATATAATAATACTGATTCATTAAAGTTTTCTTGGTGGTTTATATTTCAGTATTTGGCTGTTTATTGCTGAGTAATGGCCGACTTGCTTGTGCATCGAAGTATTTGACTATTTCTGGCTGACAAGAATTTTTCTCAATCACGAATTTGTTGTTATCAGATCACCTGTAATCTACTTCGGCCATCTGCTGTTTATATACCAGCTTTAAAAATGAATTTGTAGAGAGATGATCCTTATCTTACTTTTCTTTACTTGTTATACTAAGCTTCGAGGGACTGAAATATACGTTGATTCATGCAAGTTTTCTTGTGGGTTTCATATTCCGATGTTTGGCTGTTTATTGTTGAGTAATGACCAACTGAATTGTGCATCTAAGTATTTGACAATACTGACAATAATTTTCGAAACGAGTAATGGATATCAGTTTATCTGTACGGTACCACAGTTATCTGCAGTTCAGCTCAAACCATTGCGGAGGACGAAAAATTTTGCAGTAGTTATCATCATCGATATTCTATGAATACCTCTACCCTTGGAGCAATATTTTCATCTGAACTTCTTGAAACGTAGTTATAATATGACGTGCTGATTTATTGCTTCCTTTTTTCTAAAATTCATTTGCTGACTTTGCGTCCCATTGAAAAATATTTCACCCTAATGTTCAATGTCGTGTTTTTACAATTGCCATCTTTAAACTCAATAGCGTTGGTGGCAAAAAGGCTGGCGAACCCACTTTGAAACCTGTACGGATCTTTCTGTCGCGGAGTTCGAAGCCGTTGCCGTGGTCCGAAAAGTGTTTTAAAGCCTCTGGTCAACTTGAAGTGGACAGGTTATATTATACATAAAACAGAAAACAAGTTCTAGACCCACATTTCTGTAAAAGCCCACAGCCATACTCCAAGTCATCATTATGTTTTTAGAGGCCAAAATTGCTTATTAGCGCGTGACTTAAATTTCAAATGTGTCTTTAAATGTTGAATTCCATGATCTCACCTTACAACCAGAACTTTCCGAGTAAGTTCAATAAAGTTGGCCATTTGCATTATGGTCAACCATATGATTGTTGAGGAGGCGTTGGTGATGCAGTCATTAGCTAATCTGCCTTGATATTGTGTTTGAGCCCTTCAGTCGAACGAAGGTTTTAACTCATCCCAATGTCTGGCCCAGTGAGAACGAAAAAGCTTGGGATGGTTAAAGATTATAAAACACAACCAATAGCCTTGTTGAACCTGCACTGAAATAATATATTTGCAAATGTGCTTTTTTATGTTTTTCAATATCAAGATTTCTATTGCTACTTTCTATTAATTTTTTGTGTGTGTGTGTGTGTTTGTATGTGTGTTCACCTTTATGTTTGCTTTGACTCACCTTCAATTTTGATATCAACAGGACAAGTAAAAATAATAATAACCGCAGCGTTTATTATTCTCACATTTCTTGTCATGCAACCTTTTTTTTTTTTTTTGTCTAAACTATCCTTCTTTAGATCATCATGTGACTGGCACCGAGCATCTTTGGACTGATGAGAGTTCTAACCGTAGGTCCTCGCTCACCATATTATTTTGTTTGCATTTACAAAATCCCAGGCCACAAGTCACGTACTGTTCTGAAGAAGGCTGATTGTTGAGGGAAACTGTGATAAGCTCACCAAAGCTTTGCTAAGCTTTAATTAAAGCATTTTCATCGAATATTTCTGTCTGAGATTATGTGAGAAAAATGTAAGAGGTCGGCCTATTGTTGTGCAGTAGGTTTACGTACATGAGAAAAGATCTCTTCAAAAGGCTTAGATAGGGTGAGCTAACAGTAACACAGTAAAAGTGATGTCAGATAATATTGTATATAATGCCATCCAATAAATTGTAATAATATTACCAAAGGAGGACAATGACATTTATTTTGTAGCCTTCATATCATGATTGTCTGGTATTTGCCATAAAAAGTTGGTTGTCCGACTTTTTTATTGTTTTATATTGTTTTGGTTTGTTTCCTTACATTTGTTTTCGTTTTGTACACAATTAGAAGTCAAAATTTCAATCTTTAATCGCCTGACTGCTAAGAGGCCGAATGCGGCCTCTTTAAAAACCTAAGTAGGATCGAATTTGTCTTACTTGGCCATGTCATGTTGCCTTAATACGTTTAAGTCTCCTTTAACAAACAAACAAAAAAAAATAAAGCCAGATGATTGCACAATAGCAGGAAATAAAAATCATTTATGAAAAATGAATATGGATCCAGGTTATAATTTTCTTTTATCTTAGCATTAATTTTTTCTTTATTTTATCTCAGCAGTCAAATGGTTAAGCTGAAATTCGAAGTATTATCACCGCAAAGTTTTCAATGAGCATTGCTTCACATAAACTTGTGCCAGTATTAGCTTTACGAATACGTTCTTCGATTTTTGTGGAAGAAACATAATAAAATTGTAAATGAAAATGGGCATGGTTATCGAACTAAGATATTGATGCATGCTATACAATAATAATTAATTATCAATGTTTATTAAATCCTTTCACTTTACTCATAAAATTTATGTATAAATTAAATATAAATAAATTTAAATATATATATATATATATATATATACACACACATTTTTTTTTTGGTTTTTTTTTTTTTTTGCTTTACCTAAAAATGTTGTTTAGTTCTTTTAAGTGTTGTTTCACTATCAATTTATTCCGGGAAGCCGTACACATATGCATAGCTTACATGTCAGTATGCTTTAAAGCGAAATGTTAACATTTGATCCGAAATGTATCATATTTCGTACTTTGAAAAAAAAATGAAAATTGTAATCTAAGGCCAAACGTACTTCTGAGGTTATTATTGTAATGATATACAACGAAATATCAAAGGAAATGATAAAGCCTATCTATGTCCTCACTTTTTTTTAATCAATAACTAAAGACTTTAAAAAAAAAAAAAAAAAAGGAATCAGGAGTTCAAAAAAAGTGATGTCTTTTGAGTGCAATGATGAGCTCAGGTTGAAATCACTGTAGACTTGCATAAGAGTTAATTTAAAATCACCTAGCAAATATCAAGACTAAAAGTGATTCTCTGTAATGAGGAGTATTATTATACATTCTCACCAAGAGCGAAATGAAGGGGTTTTTTTTTGTTTTTTTTTTAGCTTTTTTTTTTTTTTTTGCATTTACACTGTCGGGCGAATGTTATTCACCGAAAGCTCAAGTTTCCGTCGTATGCTGTCTACCAGTAGCTTCATCAGTCGTATGCTGTTGATCAGTAGCCTCCCTCTCAGACGATTACTGGTAGCTTCACTTTCAGTCGAATGTTGTCTGCCAATAGCTTCAATCTCGGACAATTACCATCTACCAGTCTTTTCATCAGTCGTATGCTTGCCTGTCGGTAGCTTTCCTCTTAGTCGAATATTTCCTTTTAGTCGAATGCTATCTACCAATCGCTTCACTCTTAGTCGAATGCTGTCCACCCATAGCCTCACTGTTAGCTTGGTCGAATGCTGTCCACCTCTAGCTTCACTCATAGCCGAATGCTTGAACTTTCAAAAGCTTCACTTTTAGTCGAATGCTTTCCACGAATAGCTTCACTCTTAGTCGAATGCTCTCTACCAAAAGCTTTATTCTCATTCAAATACTTACTACCAATAACTTAACTCACAGTTGAATGTTCTCTTATAAGAGTATCACTCTAAATTGATTGATGCAAAACAATAGCTTTGTTCACCGTTGAATTCTTTTTACCAATAGCTTACACGCAATTCCACATTACAATAATGCTCAGTGCACTTCATGGTGATTTATTCACATTTTTTTAGATCATAGGCAAAATCTGTTGCCATTACTTAACCTTAATGGAGTTTTTTTTTAAACCTCTTCTATGTAAGCCGCACTGTAATTTTATAGCTTTATTTTTTATTGTATAATATAAATAAAAATAATTATGATGTTTATACAAGTACACCAACTCATTACTGTTGTTCTTTATATTTTAAAATAACTTTGTTCTTGAAATTATCATAATATAAATGGGGCCAATTTAATCTGTTGACATTGCCAAACTGAGATGTTATGTTTTGCCAAATCTATGTAAAATACGTGTTTGTTTGATTTTCAATTAAAATTACGTGCTTAATGATTTCATCATTTTGAAATTTATCTCATGTTCACTGCGAAACAAGCTGTTATTTGCAGATGTTACGTTTTTTCCCAGAAAATAAAAAATATCAAACGAATGATTGTAAATAAAAAGTCTATACTTATGGCTTGATCAGTTTATGCTAATTGATATGAAGTTTCGAAGGTAATGTCTCATTATAGTTTTAAAAATATCATCCACCTTTGACATATCATTGACGTCGTTATTTTTATTTCTGCCATCATCATCATCATCATCATCATCATCATCATCATCATCATCATCATCATCATCATCATCATCATCATCATCATCATCAAAATATCACAACTGCCATCAACACCACCAAACAACAGGTATACCATCATAGCCGTTTACAACATAATTATTAATGGATGCATTTCCATCCATATATTTTGTTCTTGACTTTACGAGAAAAGACGTAGCGGTTTCCCAGTTTTAGCAACCTGTTATGATGCAAAATTTTGACTTTTTAAGAGTGCGTTGGTTTAAACAGAATGACGTTACTAATTTGTAGCAATAGAGAAATAATGTTTAGAAACCGGATATAGGAGAGATGATAAGTTATCGTAATAGAACTTTTCAATGTGACACTTCTACAGATGAACTCAAGTTAAGTCTATGCTTAGTTTATTTTCTAGTAGTAGTCCTGTTATGGAAACGGTTTTTACCTAGCGGTCTTTATGTTTCTTACAATCAACTCTTCTAATGTTAATAGTCTTCTAAAAAGGTCTGTAGAGCAAAACGAGACATATTGATTCCACAAATACTTATAAATGGCATCTATGGGTGGGTGTTTTCATTGAAGGAGAAAATATTGCTGTTGTGGATACGTTAGACTGTCATAAACAAGATAGAATGTAGACAAGTATGAAATTTTGTATCTGGTTCAATCTCTCTCAACTGTGCTATTTCTTTACATTTTAGAAAAAAAATAAAGATCACTTTTCAGGTTTGCTTATATGGTTAAAATGATGTTCAATGGTTACTGTTTCATGTTCTCTAATTTCAAAGCTATAGTGTAATTTGTTTTTGAGAAAATGGGATTTCAAAGTGAAAAAAATTGAGTGAACATATTTTTTCTCTTTTTAAAAATGAAAAATACACTTTGAAAGCCTTGTACACAGTCATTTAGACTAGTTTATTTATCAAAAGGTAGGTTTTTTTTTTTTTGTTTTTTTTTTTTTGAGAATTGTATTTTCTTAACTCTGCGGGAAAGCCATTAAAATTATCAAAATGTTGCAAATCTTATAAGACCTAAAACATTACAAGCAAAAGATTAAGAATAATCTTTGCAACATTAGGTCTTCATTGTCCAGTCTGGTATTAAAAAGCAAAGGCTCGAGCGCTATATTTTCTGCTTATTCTGATAAATCCGATAATTCGTCCATATTAGATAAGACAAAAAGTGGCAAAGCAGTATTCAAATACTTATGTTGCAATCATTAATGGACAAGGCTTTATTTCCTATCCTTGTGATTTTCAAAATTTAGATCTAAGCACCAGCGTTAGTCAGCATGATCCTCACCTAGAATCTACAAAGACTATCGATCAGTGAGTAACACCATTTGGCAAATTCATAATCAGGCCATTTGCACTAATCGTTTTTTTTTTTTTTTT
>BLXT01002832.1:1213161-1236304 GCA_019648995.1 Plakobranchus ocellatus
CCCCCCCATATCTTGGCTAAAATCACCATAGACCTTTTTTCAGTTTCCACTGTACTACAGCTAAACCTGAAGAGGAGTTTCTGAGCGTTTCACAGATTTTAAATATTCCAAAATGCGATATCTGTTTATTTGGGCTGGTCTCGAGCCATATATCTGCCATAGCAAATTAAAGAGCAGTATTATCAGTATTAAGTCTATGAAGGATACTGCTTTTCATTTTTCTGCGGCAGATATATACCTGTATTTGTAGGAGTTCATTGATTCATAAGTGTTGAAGTTTACGATTGATATAGTCTACATAAATGTGCAAGTTTTATATTTACTAATACTAGTTATAAAAGTGATCGAAATATTTTATTTTCTCTGTGAAAATGTAACACAATAAAACCTTGTAAATTTATTTCACTAAGTTGGAAGATTTAATTTATTGTCAGAAGTTTGCTATTCACAAGTGCAGTAGATTTAATGTTCACAAAGCCATCTAATGGATTTCTTTCCACAGTCAAGAACTGAGTGTGTGTTCAAAAAGCAAGAATAAATACATGTTCTGAAACAAGCTGGAGCTATTGTGCTGTTACTTCTCTGTTAATTTGCCATGAAACCAGACCAAATGAGCAAAACATTGCATTTGACAGATTTGAAGTTATTCATCATAAGTCTAAAAAATGTCCCTTTGCTATAATGAAACTATATAAAGATGTGCCAGTTTTGTTAGATAATTTAAGGGGTGTTAAAAATTATCTGAAATCCTAAAACAGTAAGATAGATATATAATTTATCTAAAAACAAAGAAACACCTTTCTTTTAGAAACACTAGCCAAACGCATTGCTGATTTTTATTATTTCACTTAAAGATATTTTCAAGAAAACAAACGTTGAGCACCAAACAATTAATGGTGTTTTTCCCTTTTGGCTTTGACTTGCGGGGTACTAAGTTCCGGAGCATTATTGTTATTAAAATGTCAACCTGTATATTTTGTTTTGCCAGCTTATTAAGGTTTAAATAGGGTTATAAAATGTCATTTTATAAATCCTTAAAACAACGTAGGGATTTTAAAATGCGCCCACATAAAATGGCATAATCTATTTTTGTAGATTATAAAGATGCCCCACAACATTGGTATAGGTATTAGGGCTTAGCTCCACTATAATATTATAATAAGATTTTAGAAATCTTTAAAGAAGAGTGTTAAAAAAAAAAACATTGCCAGAGTTGAGACTTTTCAGATTACTTTACAATTGGTACTCACAATCTTAAAGAACCTGAGTATGACACAGTGTGTGGTTTTGACTAGATTAAGAATAAGAGGCATAATGATTAATTAAGAGCGATGCTTACAATGCTATTTGTCCAACCTATACGTGCAAGCGTCCAAGTCATGGACACTTATCTGAAGTCTCAAGACATTGGTCTGCTCTCAGTCCTGCGGGGAAGCTTACTTGTTTTGTTTTTGGATTGCATCAGTTTTTGCTTCGGTCTACAAACATCGCAGCAGCACAGCATCAGAAAAGCATTATAGTAATGCAGCATCAGACAAACATTTGTAGTACAGTAACACAGCATCGGAATGCAGAACAGTGGACCACTGATAAATTGATGTCCTTGGGAAAATTAAAAACAACACTGACTTATCTATACATTTGCTCAACCATTGCATTGTTCTCTACAATATTGAAAAAAAAAATATTCTGGAATATAAAAATTTCTTTTGAAAAGAATGACTTAAGCAAGTTCAAATCGAGATAAATTTTTCCTACAGTATCACAGCATCAGACAAACGCAGTAGTCAGGCTGAAAATGTACTGGAGGTGTCGCTAAGTTCGCTGACATGAAAGATGTGCATGTTGCAATTACTCCACTTTACCAACGAAGGGTAAGCCTGATACTTTGCATAGCAAAGCTGGCTTTGTAGCTCGAGCTGCAACAATCAATAGAATTAAGTGTGCCTGCAATAATGGTAACTGCTTTTCCTTATCCTAAAAAAGTAACATTTGTAGCGCCAGACTGAAATACACAATAGCTCTGATGCCTCCACTAAATAAAAGTTATAGCTGACTTGTTATGCTTTCAGAACAAGGAAACTAAACACTTGTGTACCTGCTAAGTTGGACATCCAATCTGCTCCCTCTAGTATACTTTCAGTCGAACACAACAACAAATACTGTAGCATACAACATCAGACAAACGATGCAATAACATGACTTCAAACATTTTAGTAATGCAGCAGCAGTCGGACAAAAAAAGAAATGCAACTAAATTTTGCCCAAGACCAACACTATTATAGGGAGGTTTGGAACTAGATAATTGTTCAAACATGATTTTTATTTCTTAACAAAATATGTAGCATATTTCAAACAATTTTTCAATCCTTTTCAATTATATCAAATTTAAAAAGGACAAGCATTATGTTATGTTTAAAACATCACTTTGAAAACGCATACATATATGTCTTTTCTAAATATTACAGAGACCAAAAAGTGCATATTATTTGTAGCTCTTGTTATCCAATGAGCTACACCGCAAGGATCAAAAGATAAAAGATGGCAATTTTTTTTTTCCGTCATGGCTAGAAAAACTGGGAGTAGGAATACTTATCACCCATTTCACTTCATTACAAAAAAAATAAAAACCTACAATACAATAAGCACATAAAACTGACGAAATTAATAGAATTTATAAAAGAGGATTACTTCTAAAGAAAAACAAATACTGTGCCGGGACTAGTTCATCTGGCAGAATAGACTTATGACTCCACACTTTTTTTCACACCTATATATTTACAAACTACAAGATTAAAAATGCAAAATGAAAAATTAAAAATAAAGAAAGGTTTAGAAGCCTCTTTCTACCTCTGGCCTATGTATGTTTAAAAAACAAAAAAAGGAACCCTTTTCAAGAGTTCAGGTTTCTTTTTCCCAGATTTTGTTTTTGTCAGAATAACTGAAAGTAACAACAGAATCAATAGTCTGTACATGCATTTTTCAGTTGAACTCACTTCACGATTGGCCATAATCTAATGAGCGCTTTCCAGCTCAAATCATTGCAATCTAGAGTGCTTCAAAATCATGCTATGTTTGACTAATTAATAATATCATTTTGATATTTACTTTTGATTTGAATAATCGTGACTAAAGAAATTTGCTGTATTTTGAATTAACAAATAAATTTAAGCAAATTAGCTATGGACTAGACCATTAGATATTAGATTCAATAAATGAGACAAAAACATGAGGCCAAATCAGCATTGAAAACACATCGTGGAGATTTCTTCTATGTCAAGACCAGTTGCAGAGTTGCAAGTCCCATTTTGAGCATTTTCAAACACTGATTGATAAAGCCTGAAACTTGGGCTCTGTGAGATTTGTAAGGCTGTAAACTGGATGGAGATTTATGTAGCAATTTCCACAAAATGAGTCCAGGTTCAGTTCTGCGTGATACTTTAAATGAAGACCTTTCATGGGAGGGATGAAAACTACATGTACATAATTCCCTATGTGGAAAACTTTCTAAAGACAGAAATTAGCCTAGGAAATTTTTATTCTTTTTGCTGTAAAATTTAGATTTGATATCAGTGATGTAGACCCCCACCTCGACTTATTTTGTAGGACTGCTATACATATCAAGTCTGTAACAAGCCATTAGCGTTGAAAATCGTCTTTAAAAAGCATTATCCATAAGGGGGTATAGAAGATTCAAGGTTTTTCTTTAATTCCAAGTTTGTTGCGATACTTATGCAGAGTCAAAAATCTTAAAGATCTTTTTTTCTCATGTTTTAGTTGCAACATCAAAACTGGTCTCAATATTTTCTATTGCTGCAATAACCATATTCAACTTATTCTCTCTCTACTTAAGCACACTTCTATCATTGCTGCAAAAGGCTGTAGGAAAAAAAATCTTTAATTATCAACAAACTACACATATAACTTTCACATATTGGAGAAATCTGCAGCAAAATAAATGATAAAAACACTATTGTACATGTTTGCTTTTGATAGTTGACAATAGATGTTTGCTTTTGATAGTTGACAATAGGGGAATTTCAAGGCTCATAGCGTTACAGGGTCTACAAAATCTCAGGTTGTAACACATTCCAGTTTTTAAAGATCATTGCAATTGACTTTGTTTCACATGGTAAATCAATTGCTTTCTTTTCAGGCACTTATTTTGTTTTCGGTAAAGATCTCTTCATCTCAAAATCTTTACTTAAATATATTACACAATGTCTTGAGACTTATCTACAAAAAAGATTGTAAGCAACGTTTTGGACATATAAAATCATTTAGAAGGTCAGATAAAGAAATTTGTGAGCTTTGCTATGAAGAAATCTGGACATGGGACACAGATATGTTTACAATAAACACATTTTAAGTTATACATAGGCATTTAAATAAACAGAGATGGGTACAACTCCACAAAAAAATCCCAAGTGACTTATTGGAGTGATCAAAGGACATACTTTTTTACTACTAGTGCCTGAATTTCTACAATAGGAAAAAAATCCGGAATTCTGGAAAAATCACGAGAATGCCCATCTCTGAATAAAAGAAGGAAGAAAAAATATATATGCCATATTTTTATTTCTCAGAAGACCCTGTGCAACATCTGCTTCATTAAAACTAGACTGAAGACACAATGTTCCCTTGTCTTTTAAATCTTAAAATTCTCTGGATAGGAAAGAATTAAAATTGTTAACTTATAACAATATGAGAACATTGCATTCACAAATGGACACATGTAAGTAAGTAGGGGAATGTTGGAATAATAGCAGCGGATGCCAAAAATGGTTATGAAATATGAATTATATATACATAATACAACCACAACTCTAAGCACAGGACAGTACAACAAAATTTTAAAAATTGAAATTTTCACAAGAAAAAAGCACTGGCATAACATGATTCACAGACCTCTCACCAAAAAACAAAAGCAAAGAATCACAAGTTGCCGAAATACAACCATCTCTTTTTTCCACAGAAAAAATTTGGTTAAAAAATTTTAACGACTTTTGGGTTACGAAAAAAGTAAATGAAAAAAAGCCCATTTTGACCACACAAACGCAATCTTTTCAAGTAAGACAGGCATTTGGTTGGTTGCCAGTGTTTCTGATGAGATGTTTTCGCCGAGACATTTTGAACAATTGTCAAAAAGTAATTGATTTCCAATAAAGAAATAAGGAAAAACTTTCATCAGTCTACATCTCAAAACTGCCTTTATGGTTTACGCTGATGTATTTAGTGGATATTTAAGGCCAAACTTTACACTAGTTGTCAAACAGCATTGAATATCTGGGGGAAAATAAATAAATACAGAATTCTTAATCGTCATTCTAATTTAGAAGACCTTGCATAAACATTTATCTTTAACTTGAAAACGTGTGGTGGAGAGATAGTTTCTTGAAAGTTTGACTTTTGTAGCAGCATGACTGAGGCTGAACAATGTAAATTTTCTGAGTTAATCTGAAGACAGGATTAAAACTCGGTTATGATCACACAGAGTGCATTCGATAAAATTTGTGCCTTTTAACTTAATAGCAATAACCAGATATTTGTCAATCCATGTTATTCACATATTTTTATTTTTTAAAAATAATGTTTACAGCCTTTCAATTCGCTCTTAGTGCGCTACAACCAAAATCAATGAACTGAAATACTGACAATGCAAACACATTTTATGCTCTGAAGCAATGCATATGAGAGGGCCTCCACTTTGACCTATTTCATAGGAAATCCAGTCCATCAATCTTTGAACAAAGCGATACCTGCAATGGATTTCAATTTGATGCTTAATTGCTAAACATAATCATTGAAAAGTTCCTATGAAAATGGCAAGAAAATAATTTTTATATTATTCTAATACTGAGCAGGTCAAATGGTTGAGATGTAGCAAAGATTATTTTCCTTTAATACTATAAGATGGATTTCTGGTCTCAAATGATGTAATATATATATAATTGAACACTTCACTAGCTGAAAGAAGCCACACACGAGCATGCAATCACACCATATTATTTCTCCATCCAAGCTTTCAAAGAGACTTGGGGATAAAAAATCTGAAAATTAAAGTAAAACCACTCAAAAAAAAAAAAAAAAAAAAAAAACCACCTAATTAAAGTAAAAGTATGTAACTTTGAAATTACATAAATACATACTCAATGCACGCATGCACATACAATATACAACATTAGAATACGCTTACTTTTTTTTTTCTATTTTCTTGTGAGCATGTATGTGCATTGGCGAAAGGCAGGAATATAACTAGTAAAAAGAGAATCAATGTAAAATGCTTGTACGGAAGTTGTTTATGAAAGATTCAACATTAAAAAGCTTAAATCATTGCAACAATCTGGTAAAAATGTTTGGTAAAATAAGTTTTTTTTCTTTCAACACCTGTAAGATTATTAAGGCAACACTTCAGGCTGTCCAAGAGAAATAAAATCATGTTAAAAATTCATCCAATATCAAATTGTAAAGATAAATATTGACAAGAAAAATACTCTTTGGACAAGATCTGGTTTGTAATGATCAGATGAGGTGTGTGCACAGCACAAAAAATATTAAAAACAAAAAATACACAAGCCATAACTTCAGGCCATTTTTTTCAGTATCTAAACATGTATTGAAAAAGACACCTTTCTTTTTTTTAATCTATTGCCTTCAATTAAATGAAAAAACACATGCAAGGAATTCCTACATTCACATGACAGTAAGAGTAATAGTTTCTCATTTTGTTTTAGTTTATCTGTTTGATCTTTCCAACTGGCCCTACCTCTATGCAAATACAGAATGGCATGATTCACAGAAGAGGATGGGGCAGGAGGATGCTTGGGCTAGCATTCCAGCTGAAAAATCTCTAGCGTTAACAACAAAGCATGCAAAAGTCAGTAGACCAGCCTTGTTTCGGTACTGTTACATTTCCTTGTTTGACCTACAGATCACTAAAAACAAGGGGGTATGACCAGGGAACATGCCCGCAGTCAGTGAGCATTCAAACTTTTATTTTAATTAAAAATTTTGTCTCATTTACCACACTATTTCAAAGCTCCAATCTAAATAGAATGCAAAACATGACTTTTGGTTCTTTATTGGACCCTCATCACCTGGAGTCCCAGGTTTATTAATGAAATATAAAGGTCTAGAAGAACAGCATCTAGGTCTCAAAAGGAAAAAAAAAAAAAAAAAAAACTATTTCTTTTTCAAAACATCAAAGGCTTAAAATTTCCTCAATATATTTTTACTGCTATATAACAAGAAACTTAAAAAGTCCATAAAATAATGGTCACTGCTAACAAAACAGTATCCCCTTGTTCAAGTTAGCTGGCAAGCTTTCATCAAAATCAACCGGAATGTTGAAACAAATACTGAACGCATATTTGTGTAATTCCAGATACAATATGGATTTTCTAAAGAACACTAACAAAAAAAGCACCGGTACACATAACAACAGGAAAAAAAATATCTTTATGTTAATTTTACTTTAACTTTTCAGTGCCCTGTCTGACTTTTTTTTTTTTATGCACAGAACTGGAACCAAAAGCTCAGATAGACACAATAATGAAGTGGTAGCGAGTCTATATGAAAAATTTGGTTCAGTGTATGAGGTGGTGGAGTTGTTTTTTTTTTAAATTTATTTAAACACTTATTCTAACTCAAAAAACTTTTTTTTTTTTTTTTCAAATGAACCTGCAGTAACGACATCAAAGATGTTCTACTTTCATTTTAGCAAGTTTGGCGGATAACAAGCGTTTTCTGCAGCAGAATAATGATTTTCTTACCTAAAATTTAATTTTGTTTTCCAAAACATCTCAGTACAAAGGTGAATTGTGACCTTTGGACACTAATTACTAAGGTTTTGTGTAAATGTACAGGTATTAAAATACATTCACATTATATGTGAACAACTCAGTGTCAAATGACTGCATAGTCCAAGACTTACAAAATCATAAAAGTCATGCCCTGCAGAGGAGCAATAGTACAATTTTCTAAAACTAAAACATAATAACATAAAACAATAAACTGAGGCATTCAAATTCGCACCACAATTATCTCCCTCAGATCATTGCCAGTTGGTTTTTCCTAGTTTTAATCCCCCCAGTAGACACAAGTTAGCCAGTCTGTTGTGCCTATGGCTCACACAGTCTGCATTTCTTTTTTTTTGGGGGGGGGGGGTTGATGTATAGCTCTTTTTACCATGGAATCCTTTTATTTTTAAATTTGCCTTTTCTACTATTCAGCCATTAAACTTACAAAAATTTGAGGGAAGCCAACGATCTCTCACAAACACATACACACACAAACAAACACAAAAACCTATATCAACAGCATTCCTTTTTACTGGCCTTTGAGCTGAACATTATTTTACTTACATATTCTGGTTTATTTTTCCCTCCATATGAATCACCATCTTGTGAATCTATAAGTCCAATGTGATGTGTTTAAGGGTAATATTGTTACTATCTTACAGATTTTCTTGGCTTGAAAACAACAGAATTTCTCAACATCTTCCCTGAGTGAATCCATTAAGAAAAGATTGAAGCACCCACAGCTTCTGTATTGTCCTTTACTTCCTGATCACTCTTATTCAATCAATGTGCAGCATTCAAGAGTGCTTTTTTTTTTTTAGACCTCTCAGTCCATGATACACATTCTCCTTTGACATACCATGACAGCATATACACTGCATATGCCTTCTTCCTCCATATCCATCATTACCATCATCTCCATCACTTGTCGTTATTCAACAATGCTCTGCAATGTACACAATCATTAACCTCGCCTTATACATGTATACTGTCGTTACTACCATCTCCACTGGTTGGCTTCATCCCAACCTCCTCTTCCTTCAGACTCCGTTTGCTCTCAGACTTCAGCAAGGTTTCACTTTCCTGACTATCACCAGCAAAGTCCTCATCTTCATTACCCTCCTCCACCTCGTTAGATGCTTCACCACCTGCCATGCGAGTGCCAGCTGGACTTGCTATACTGGCAGTGCTAGCTTCAGTTGATGGTGTTGAGGCAGACAACAGGTGTCTTCTGTCTTCTGTCTCAGTTTCCTCTCTGTCTTCCTCCTCCTCCTCTTCCTCAGCCTGCTGTCTAGGTGACGATGGGTCTGCTTCCACAAGGCTTTCCTCAATATCCTCAATCTTGTAAGTGTTGTCTACATCCTCTGTGCTATCATTAAGACTCTGTGTCACGTCCTGCAGTGTTGCATCAGCCCCTGGGATATTTCTCAAGCTCTGAGGCTTTACCCCATTGGCCAGAGGTGCCTCTTTGTCACTAGTGAAGAAAACAAGGAAAAATAATTAGGTATGGAGAGAAGGAAAAAGTTGCAATAAAATCCTGCATATTGACACTGTGACATTGCTTTCAATAGTCTTTGTCTCTATTTCTTTTATCTTCGTTTTATTTTCGCTCTCTGTATTTACAAGCATTTTTTAAGCATTTCACTTTCATCTTACTATCTACATATTCTCTATCCTCACATCAAGCTATATCTGTAGTATAGACAAGAAAAGTTAAATTACTAATAAACCTATCCTACTCGTAGTTTATTCGACATGATGATGCTCAAGAATGTAAATACAAAAAAATTGGTTATTTTAAGCCTTATGCTATTTTTACTTCTAGTTGTATTTACTGATCATGCTTTGACCATCATTTGGCATAACAGAGCTTCAATGCAAGGTTGTATGTTATAATTTCATGTTTTATCAGAAATTAGACAGGAGATGAGTCTCACTGATGTTGTTTTTCCAAGAAATCAAAAGTTATAATGGTGCAGGAGAATTTTTTTTTGTTATTGTTACAGTGCACATATAAAGTAGATATCAATGTGGGTATTTATAGTGCAAGAGCTGGTTACAGTGGGTTTGAGTACAGGATTAAGATTCTCAAACGAAAATAATATGTTTTAGGTTGGTTTAAAGTTGTCTATTCTATTCCAATTAACTTTTTGCTTCTTTTGATTTTTTTTCTTTTCCAAAATGCAATTTACACAATTTTCTGTTCCTGTGCCTATGATAATGACCAAACTCCACAACATCTTTTCTTTCTCTTTTTTTTTCCTTAAAGGGCACTCACCCTTGAGCTTGCCGGCCATTCCTGGCCATTTCTGTGAGATTGTCCAGTTCTGCCTTGCCCAGCTGCTCCACCATGGAATAGAAAGCTCCGCCCTGATCCTCTCCTTTAGAGAGAAGAGCCAGTGGTGTATCCATCTCTACAATGCTTCCTGCATCAAGTACCTAAAGACATACACAAAAAAATACATTTAAAAAATGTACACCCAGTGCATGACATGCACGAAGTATATCTTAAAGCATAGATTTATCTTGAAAATACATTTTTTTTTTCAATTATCTTTTTGTTTGTTTATCTCATTCTGTTGAATCTGTCAACCATCGACACAAAATGAGTCTATTGCCTCGCATCGCATGACATGATAGAAATAAGACACTTGAAAGCAGTTGAAGAGATCATAAGCAATGTTTTAATGTTAGCAATAGTCAACTTCCTAGTAACTCCCTATAAACTTTATTTCTCAATGTGTACAACATTGAGGCTTTACACGACTCGACTTTGTTTTAAGAAGTTTTTTGTTGATGGTTCTGTCTCTTTTTTTTTTTTTTACGTTCATTCCTAATCTCAAATTGTAGGTATTACTGCAAAACACTTCTATCAGCTTGCTTAATAAGTATCAAATTTCTGAACCAGATATATCAGGTTGATGCCATACCAATGCCACCAAATGATGAAGTTCAATACCAAGGGAAGGTAAAGTGAAATAATATAGTACATAAAGGTTTTTAAAAATGGCATGCATTACTCCCACCAAACTTTTTAGAGGAAATTCAGTTGAAATACGCTAAAGATAATTATTTGAATTGTCCTGAGAGGAATTCATCTATCGTTATTTTTACACAAAGAAATAACAGAAATTGAAAGATCCATATTGAACTGCAAAACCTCAAAAATAAATGTCTGGTTAAAATGGTTGATTCATAAAAGCAGAATTGACTACACAAACATAGCATTGCCTAAAGGCCTGTCCTAATAAGCTGGATATTGCATGTATAACTATTGTTTTTTCCTTGTTCTCCTATCTATTCCCTAAGAAAATGTTAAAACCTCATAAGTTTATCATTGTGAAGTTTGTGGCTGTATCAATTGTTGACAATGTTCAAATTGCAATGGCGTATTTGGATTGGTCATGTGACAAAGTTTGCCCGATATAATTATTTATAATGTTCAAATTGCAATCACCTAATGGGATTGATAAAAAAGGACAATTAAAGATTGTCTTACACAATTCTGACCTCAAGTATCTAGTTGTGGGAAGGTTAGTTCAGAGATTTTATTGACTTTGGATTAGGAAAGAGAACACTTTCTAAATGGAGCAAGTCGGTCCAAATGAAAATTCAGTTTTGATGATTAAGTTGTTCAGGTCACAGCTGAACTATCATGGATTTTTGTTAATTGGGTGTTTTCATTGGTATTATGAAATGTATAGAAAATGACACAGATGGGGATCTTAACTTTAACCTAGAGCAGGTAAAAGAGAAGAGAGACAAACTGTTATAGTAGCAGGGTTTGTATTTTTTTCTCTATTGGTGTGGCAAAAGACTTTACACTCTAGGTGAACATCACTGAGTTGGGATGTATTGTTTCAATGCTTTCATCCAGCCTGAAGGCTTTGAGAGCAACTGTTCATCTAAAATGACTATGGCTCACAAAGTGCTGCCAATTCTCATTTGCTAATATGTTATGTACATATGAAAAGAGCATCAAACAGTTTTCCTGGACGCGTCGCTAAGGGGCTAGGTTGATATTTTGAGCATGTGCTGAGCTTGTGCAAAGTAGTACTCTCACAAGCGCGGTACACATGAAGGCATAACAGAGTACTTCAAGAACTTGCCTCGGTCATAAACACAGCTGAAGGGAAAATTCACCCCTCTTCAACAAGCTCAACAGTATTCACCACAGAAGGTGGAGTCAAAAAATGGCACGGAGGGTCGATCACAATAAACACCCATAGAAAAGGTCTGCTGCAATTGGATGGTTTCAGCAAACCTCCCTGAATGGGAAAGACACCCTGATGTTATCAGAAAGACAGCATCAAGGCCTGACATTGTGATCCATTCTACTTCAACACAATAAATTATCATGGTGGAACTAACTGTCCCCTATGAAAGCAAAATGGCAGAGGCCCATGCTTTCAAGGAAGGAAAATACCTTGACAAAAGAACTAAAAAAGGATGGCTTCGAAGCTAAGGTAATGCCAGTGGCGATTGGCGCCAGAGGATTTGTGGGTTCTTCAGCCTATGGTCTTCTAAGCAAACTCTCCATATGTGGCAATAAGAGAACAAAAGCCCTAAGGCTACCAGCCGAAACAGCTGAGCACAGTTTTTGCTGGATATGGAGCGGAAGGAATGAAAGGTTGCTTCATAAGGATTAAAAATCCCTAATGACAGGGCATTCAGTTGGACTAAGTGGTAAGACGCCGGATTTGTAACCAGTTCAATATGATGTACGCAGGTTCGAATCCCTGGTAAGCAACCCAAGAGGGAAAAAAAGTTGGTAACAGGGAGGCATCTGTGAGTCATGACCTAGATGTGGCCCAGACTCATTAGAGTGTCAGGATTTACAGGGCCGAAACATTGCTATGAGGGGGGTTTCTTCTCTGAGACTCCCTGCTACCTAGCTCCCAAAGAGTTTCTTACTACTGACTATGGCTCACACATTGCTGCCAATTCTCAACTGCTAATGTGTTATGTCCATATGAAAAGAGCATCACACAGTTTTCCAGGAAGCCTTGCTAGGGGGCTAAGTTGATGTTTACTGGATAACATCTGGCTCTTAAGTAAACAGATGGGGGCAAATGAATCTCCAAATATTTGTATATTGCTGTTAGCCACTTTTTGGAGAGAAAAAAAGGGCCCTGAAGAGGAGCAAATGAATAAAAGCCTATGAAAAAACATACCATAACCCTGTCTGAATCAATGATTGTATGCAGGCGATGAGCTATCGTCAAAACTGTGCACTCCTTGAATTTTGTACGAATCGTCTGTTGGATAAGCTCATCAGTTCTGAAACAAACATTCACAAGGAAAAAAAAAACATTAGCCATACACAATAACAATAATGAACTTTCTTTCCAGATAAACACTGACTTTGTCAATGAACATGAACACTAAACAAGCTCAAAACAAACAACAACAACAAAAAAGACTTCCCTCATCACCCAAAAAAAAAATCAAATGTATTCTTTTTATATCTTTTTACTCTCCTTAAAACAAAACATTTTCTAAGATAGAGACAACAGGGGTTGAGATGTATTATTCAGAGAAAAGGAGCATAATTAGCTTTCCTAGAGGCTTTGGTGGCCATGTTGGCTAGCCAACCTGCCTTGACATCTGCAGGACCTTTCTGTCACAGATTTGAGTTCAAACCTGCCACCAATGCAAAGGCCTGAAAACCTGAGATCACCTTGTTGTGGATGGGCTCTACAAAATAAAACCATACATTTAACTGGATAGCATTCCTATAATGACTCAGAGCCCTACCATTTAGCATTAGGGTGTGAGTTTGGATAGCAAAGAAAATTGAATGTGGCTTTTTTCCAGAGAAATTTTATGATTATGTCAATAAGAAGACACTTTTAAAGATTTAATTTATTTAAAAAATCATCACATCTAAGCCACAGTCTTATAACACACTTAGCAGATTTTTTTTTTTTTAAAAGAACAAGGAAAACAAATGACATTAGAATCAACTATAAATTTGACGTATTAAATCTTAAATTCAATGTACTACCCGATATATTCTTGAAGCATAGGATAGCAAGTGAAATATGGCCTAGTGACTCACATGGGATCCACATTGGCTGTGGCCTCATCTATGACCAATATGCGAGTGTGGCCCAGCACTGCCCTGGCTAGACAAACAAGCTGGCGCTGACCAGCACTGAAGTTGGTGCCCCCTTCACTGACCTCCATTTGCAGGGCCTCTGTGTTTTCCTTGATGGCATCCTTAAGTTTCACCTGAAAAGAAAGTAAAGGGCTAAAAATGGTGATGAGTTCAAGAGTGAAAGAGTAAGATATTAAAGCCTTTCCCATTGCCCTATAAAAATAATCTGAAAGGATGAGATTCTTTTACAGGCTGTCCCAATGAGTCCAAAAACTAATCTGAAGGGATAAGACTTTGCAGAATTTCCTACTGAGGAATTGGTTAGAAAGGTCAACATTTTATAGACTTTCCCCAATTAAACTGTAAGGATGAGGGTTAATGCAAAAACTAGTCTGGAAGGATAAGATTTCATAGGCTTTTTCCAATAAGTCAATGACTAACCCCTAAGGAAAAGATTGCCCCACAACAACTCAAAAATATTAATCTAGAGGGTAAGACTATAGGCTTTCTCAATGAATTCAAAAATTGATCTGGAAAGATAAGACTTTATCAAGACTTTCTTTAAGAGTCCAAAATAATAATTGATCTCATTCTCCTGGAAGTCTTCAGTCTTGTCAAATGAGCCCATTTTAGGAGAGAAAAAAAAAATACTCCTAAATTTGTTTGGCTTTGTACTATACATGTAAAGTTTTTGCTTTTGCAAAGCTTATGTAATGCAGGTTTAGATAATATCAAAGGTGAAAAATCTAAAACATCTGACTTGAGCCTCATTTGGACTGGTTTGAAAAAAAACACAGCCTGTTCTTCATTGCATGAATGCATTCCAAATCTCTGACAGCATTTCACATTTCCTTCTTCACACTTTCAAGTTCTTCATCTGTTTCTTTCTAATGCTCTTAAAATTAAGAAGTCATTAAATAAATTTTTTTTTTTTTTTTTTTTTACATATTGCAGTTATTTCTTTACAGACTAAAAATAGGTACACAGCTGCTGAGAAGATTTGACTGCTGGGTGAAAGTTAAGTTTGGCTCCATTGGTTTCTTTACTCTTGTTAACTATTAGTTCAGCCCTCCCTGCTAATTCTAAACATTTACCTCTTCTAAAGCATTCCACAGCTGATCGTCGTTGTACTCTTGGAATGGATCCAAGTTTTTGCGCAGCGAACCAGTAAAAAGTACAGGATCCTAAATTGATATAATAAATCAAGAAAAAATTTAGCATTAGTGTTAATATTATTGCTGTTGTTGTTGTTGGCCAACATACTGAAAGCTGTTTCAATAAAATTTGAAACTCAAACAAAAGATTCAAATTTTAGAATATATCGTTTATGTGAGTTTATATTTGATGCGAAGAGGGTGATGAAAAGAAAAAGGGACTTGGTTACAGTTGCCAATAGAGATTCAGACATGCAGTGATGCTGTGGACCAGGTCTTGATGAGCTACTGAAACCATATAGAGAGCAAACATGCATACAAAGTTATGACTAGAGAATTTTCAAAAAGCTATTCTGATCATCCTATTATTATTGTACAGCTAGGTTTTAGATTCCCTAAAACTGTAATATTTCAACTACAAGTATTCAACAAAGACAGAATCAGCAGGTATATAGAGATGCCATGGAAAATTATATGAGTTATGAAACAAAGAAAAAGCTAGGTTAAAGTACAAGAGAGAGGGGCAAATACAGAAGGACTGTTGCAGGCCAGAAAAATATGTGATATAAGCAAGAGGTCAGAATTCTTGCTTTAGCCTCAAAATTGATATCTCTGATGCAATTGTCATCAGGCAAAACATTGTGTCAAGAGCTGAAGATGGCACTTGCTGAAGTCAACTATAAACAATTTAGCAAGCATGTACCTGTGGTATGATGGAGATGACCCTGCGCAGGTCATGCAAACCAATGTCCTTTACGTTGATGCCATCAATGACTACAGTTCCTTCAGGTTCCACCATGCGGAATAACGTTGTTATCAGAGAGCTTTTGCCAGCTCCTGTTCTGCCAACAATGCCGACCTATGCAAAAGATGGGATTTAAAACGAAAAAGAATTAATACAGGCAAACTAAAAATATAAGAAGATTTACAATCTTAATTACTGTGAAAACTCACACCTATATTGTATGCTCCAAAAAAAAAGCAGATTAAATCGGCATGAAAAAATGTACCGAGTTAAAGACAAGCATGAAAAAACTTTTAAGCTCTTGGCTATGCTATAATAAGAGATTGAATAAAAAGTAAATCAAAAAAGCAAAATCACTCCAAAAATACAATCATCTTCTTGTTGAGGCACTGCCAGTGCAATGGCTGGCAAAGCTTCTCAGAAATCTGCACAGACTTTTCCGTAAGGAGCCCACTATAAAAACACTGATCGGTATGGGTCTGAAAGTCATTAACAGGCTTTTTCTCCATCATCACCATTTGTCAAAAAATAAAAACACCTCTTGTCTTTGCAAAAGAAGCTTTCACTCATGTCCTAATACAGTTTTTGTTGTAGAGAGAGGCACAATTTTGGCTACAGTTGTCACTTGTAGGTGTCAAAAAAACATGTGCACTAAGTTTTCAGAAGTTACTGCCACTATACTTGCACAAAGTGTTCAGAAAATACTGCCTCTATACTTGCACAAAGTGTTCAGAGGTTGAAGCCTCTATACTTGCACAAAATGTTCAGAAGCTACTGCCTCTATACTTGCACAAAGTGTTCAGAAGTTGAAGCCTCTATACTTGCACAAAATGTTCAGAAGTTACTGCCTCTATACTTGCACAAAGTGTTCAGAAGTTGAAGCCTCTTTACTTTATGGCTAAATATCAGCCTCAAAAACAATTGAATCTAATTTCTTTTAATTTTTTTGTCCTTTCAAGGTGTTTCAAAAGGTCCTAGAAAAACTGGTGGACTAAAAAAAAAAATTTATTGACCAAACTTCATTTTGTGATCATTTTGAAGCTTATCTTCACTAGATCATTTCCCCTCACCTTCTCCATGCCATGGATACTGAAGTTGAGATTCTTGAGGACGTATGGCGCAGTTGGCGAGTACTGCAGACTCACATTGCTGGCCTGTATGGCTCCCTGCATGGGCCATGACGGAGGGGGTTTCTTGCCTGGTTTGGACTCAAGGTCAGCCTCCATGGGCAGACGGGAGTACTCCAGTACACGCTCTACAGAGATCATCTAAACACAGCAGAAAAATATGATCAATCCATTAAATCTTAATGACTGAGATACTTGAAATGTGATCATTACAGACAAAAATGAACTGTTTTGAGGCCAGATTTAATGAGGTAGATGTTGTAGATATGACTTTTGAGAAAAAGGGAATTTTACATTCTTTTTTCTTTTCTTGTTTGAGGTGTTTTTTTTCCAAAAGTTCAAAATTCCATATCCTGGACCAGAACCAACAGAGCCCTATCCAGTTTTAACCACTGCAAATCTTGTGGAAAGAAGTTTTAGGCACTTTTAATGGTTTAAAATATTTGAAATGCAATTTCTGATTTGTGGGGACAGGTCTCTGGATATATGGTCCAACAACCAATTATCAAAAATCTCACAGAGATGCTCTTGAAAAACAAAACAAAAAAAATAAAGAAATAAATTAGATAAACAAAACAAGAATACATAATAAATCAATCAAATCCTATTGAAAAAGAAAGGTATACGAAAATCATCCAAAAACAATCGCAAAGATACTCAATGAATTAATCCTTACCCTGTAAGAAAGTCATAATCATCTTAATGGATAATCAGACATCAAGCTTGGTTCACTATCCTTACTCACTGATTGAAGTATTTGTAACCGTCTCAAAATCATCATCAACATACTTGACCAATCTGCTTTCATTGTATGAAACACTTTTTCATTTAGACTTAATCAGAAGACATCCTTGCTTGGTCAGTCCATGCTGATTGAAATACTTGTAAGAGGGTCAATAAAAAAAAATTATTGCCCTTTATTTTTACCTTTCAACTCACATAAACACAACCAGAAAGCACTGCTGCTCAGCGACGTAAAATATTTCCCTAAACAACATTGAAAATGAAGAAATAAGTTGCCAAATAGGTCATAGTTAGATCCCATATTTTACATTGTTTGTCATGTTTCCTGAGTAATGTTCCCACCTTTTTAACTTTACACAACATAACCAAAATGTTACTGCTGATTGGACCCACATATCAACCTTACTGTGAGCTTGATCAAGCTTTTTTTTCCCCCTGTAAACATCACTTACCTGGTTTTCCACCTCTGCACTCTGCCGCACTCCCCACTGGAAGAGTCCCATCAAAGTCATTGTGTAAGTGATAGAGAGACCCACAAGTCCTGCATTCATGGCTGGATTCAAAAGAGAAAAAAAGGACAGAAAAAAATTGCATTTTTTTTAGAGATGATGAAAGACATAAAGTGATGAAAACAAATATCTTTAAATTTGAAAAAACAAAAAAAAACATAATTTGAGAGAGAGAGAGAGAGAGAGAGAGAGAGAGAACAGACAGACAGACAAACAGACTGGCAGGCAGGGAGGTAGGCAGAAAAAAACAGAGAAAGATAGAGAGGAAGAGAGAGAAAGAAAGGAAAACATCAAAACATAGAAAGAAGATAATCATACAAACAGTACAAACTGAAGAAATAAAAAAAAAAAAAAAAAAAAAGAAATATGCCTCAAGATCACTCTAAATGAGCCAGGAAGTCATAGATTGAATATTTTACACATGTAAATTAGCCTGGAATTTCTTTCTCTGAGGTTTGTAATGGTAAAAATAAATACAGCTACGTTAATTCCTGGCCAAAATGGGAGGTTTTTAAACTTTTTGACAACAAGCTTTCAGAGAAGGACAAACGAACTTTAAATGCTTTTTAGTCAGAGAAGGAATAAAAAGAACTTTAGATTCTTTACACACTAGGGTGTCATATACAATATTGGACTGATAAGTCTCAAGAGATATATATACAACAGAGAAAAATGTTTGAGAAGCAAGAATATATCAGTTCATTTTGCCAGGGAGACAACAATAAAAATAAATCTTTGATTTCAATATTGCTTCTATGCTTACCTAAGTTACCTAATAGTTTGCGTTCTTCAAAATTAAGAAAAATCTAATATTTTCATTTGCCAAAAATTCCAAAATATACTGTGCACCTCTAACAGGATATCATGTGCTCCTTTTTTTTTAGATCTTCAAATTATGTGATGGAAGTCTCATTTAAATGGCAGTGATGATAGGTGTGTTTTTTTAAACATTTAATGGACACACAAAATCAGTAAAAAAGATGGAGTGCTAAAGACAAATGAGACCACATCAATGATTCAATCATTTCTCACCCAAACCTATCTTTTTTTTTTCCCTTTCTTTTTTTGCCCAGTCTGGCATTGATCTGGATAGAACTGGATTAATCCTTCAATTCTACAAATATTTTCCCCCTGTGTGCTGGATTTAGATAAATAGATCTAATTCAGGCCAATTAAGCGAGTCAAGATCTGTTTATAAATAAGTCCAGGTCTTGATAAAGCCTTATTTTTTACCTGTGAAGGCAAATGTGTTAAGTTTTTGGTTTTTTTTGTTTTTAGAAATCACATCAAAAACAAACTGAAATGAATTTGTGTTGCATGTCCACAATTATGATCAGTCCATAAAACAAAACTTAACAAACCAACCCATCCATCTACACCTTTTTCCCTACTTGAGATTTCCAAACACAATATTCTGACTCTGCCCTACACCCGCCCCTTTCCCTCCACTCACTGTCAGCAGCCAGCACAGAACAGCAGGTGACAGCTGTAACAAACAGTGCACACAACCAATCCAGGCGCACCGCTAGCCACCTAGACGTGGCCAGGAACAGGTACCAGGCTTCCGTGTGATGATCCTGGTACGCGTCAAACTCTGTCATGAAGCGCTCCTGCATGCGCATGGCGCGGATGGTGTGCAGACCCTGCAAGGAGGCACTCAAGTAGGAAAAAACAGGGCTGCGAGCTGCAACAAAAGACCAAAGAGGAGTGGGAGGGGAATAAAAGCAATGAAAATGTCAAATCTAAATACAACATGCCCTAAGCTGGGGTTATGTGTGAATACTAAACTGATTCAATAAAAAATGATTTTTAATGCCTTAAAACATGTCCATATTTTTAAATCTGGTTCATCTCCTACATAGACCTATCCTTCTTTCTGTTATGGAGGGAACAATAAAGCCAGCATCATTGAGAATGAAGTTATGTGCAGTTCAAAACTTTTTAGAAGAATCATGTTAGTAATGAATAGAGGCATTAAAATCCCAGGATCAAAAAGTTGGTTTAGTTTGCCCATTCAACTCAATCAGCCTCCCATCACAACATATATAACAAGTTTTTTCTACAATAGCTAGTGTTGAAAAACTTAACTGTTCAGTGCTTGTCATGATGAAGGGATATTTAAATAAGAATTAAGAAAAAAAAGAGACGAATCATGAATGTGTGTGGGTGGGTGGGTGTGGGCAAGAATTTGAGTTCACATGAAGGAAAAAAAAAATTCGGCATAAGAAAGTTTGCTATATAAAAACCACTGCTTACTTCATACCTACAAAATTTTTGAGCCCAATAGAAAATAAAGCCAGGTAAAAAAAAAAAATTGTTCAATTTCACTCTTGGCCACAGCCACTTACAAATGCTAATAAAATATTAAATATCACTCTTCCGCCACAGCTTATACCATATTTAAGATACTACTGGCTGACAATGCATGCATTAGATTTCTCTATTTAGTATCGAGAGACCACAAAATGATAGACATTTTGCAAGAGAATCAATCGTAGTAAATACAGGCACAGCTGTAATAACTATCATCTTCTTACATCCATATTCTTTTTTAAACCTTGGCAGATCTAGCAGGGCTTGATAGATGTTTGGTGTTCTCTCGGAGACATTATATCCTATTTTTTTCATGGACCAGTTTTCTCCAAAATGTCATGTTTAAATGCATTGTGCTGGGCAGAAATGCGACATATACATATACAAGTTACGTACATGTGCCTTCCAGACGCTTGATGCTACGTGAGGTCTGCAGGTAGTACTTTCGCACCAGTACAAACAGCACAGCCAAGGGAAATGTAGGGATAAACACCCAAGGGTTGACCACACCGGCCACAAGAACAATACCAAGGATTAACAAGGCACACTGGAAAAAAAAAACAGTTAAAAATATATATTGTTAACACACTACATCTTTTTCTCCTTCTTTACCTTGACACATTATGTGTTGAGTCCAGTCCTAAGGGGACAGATGTCGCTTACATCACTCTTTTGAAAAAAGATTCCAGATTTGTTTTTGCTTCCTTCCGATGGATTTTGAAATACCTGTGCCTTGTCTATATATGTGTATCCTGTCTTTTAGTTTCAAAGGCACTATATATGTGTATCCTGTCTTTTACAGTTTCAAAGTCAAAATTAAAACATCTCAAAGATTTGATGTATTTTAAAACTACCTAAAAGATTTCAAATGTTCAAGGAGACTTCTGGCTCACTTGGTCTGGTCTAAAGATCTATTTTTGCAGAGTGAGCCCCATTAAAGACAGGACATGACTTGTCAAAAGGCCACATGAAAATGGGATTGCCATCTTAACGAGGTGTATTGTTATTTCTGCATATATTATTTATTATTCACATTCACAATATTTTGACTTCAATTTTTTTTGATGATGTAATAGATATCATCATTTTTCATGAACCTAAAGTCAAAATATCATAATACATACACTATTTTGTTATGAGTGGATGTTTTCCTTAGCTGTAATGATGCAGCTAGTATACTTATTAAGGTATAACTAATTAAGTATTATTTGGTCAGATAATTTTTTAAACACCATTACACTCCACATATCTGCTTTTTCCTGACATGTTTCGACGTACCTGGACAAAATCAAAAAATGTTACAGGTAGAAGGTCATCCATGTGACCAACGTCTTTGGAAAAACGATTCAAGATTCGTCCTGCAGTGGAAAAAACAAAATAAAATAAGAACTTACATGAACCACAACTTAAACAGAAGTCTTGCTAAGAAATGAAAAAAAAAATGCCCATAAGCCACTCATATTGAGTGGGGGAACAACATTTGCAAACATGTGTCTGCCGATCTATAAAAAAACCAGGATGTGTCTAAAATTCTCAGTTTAGAATGTTACAAAATACACAGCAAAAGCTAAATTTATATTTGCAACACATTTACCTTCCAAAAAGTGCTTCACTTTGTGATGGCACTAAGCATCTGAAGTTTTCAATAACTTGTTCAAATCAACTCACCGACAGGATTTGTATCAAAGAAGGAAATGTTGGCCCGCAAAATTCTGGAGAACATGGTATTGTGCAAGCTCTGAGCAGCATCAACCGCAATTTTGAAAAAGAGCAGCGCCCGTGCCAGGCCAAAGACAAAAACGGCAAGTATAATGGCACTGAATATGGAGACATTGAAACTACTGTCCACATCTGGGACCGAGGGCACGGTTAGGTTAGCAGGTATGTTGCTGATATTTTTGATGTTGTGGTCCCGCAAAAACTGGTTGTATTCCTTCATAGCTGCATATTTGTCTTCTTCTTGGTTTGACCTGAGGGCAAACAGAGAAAAGAGCATTTGACAATAATGAGGTTTCATTAGCTGTTCGACATTTTTTTTCATCTTAACCCGTAATCCTCACTCGCGGTACCATGTACACACACACTGTCACTTCGGGATCCTCCCCGGCAGTAGATCTACGCAAGAGCGCTTCGCCCGGGATCCTCATACGCAGTACATCTACGTTAACGAGATCACCTCAAATAAAAGGAAAATTTTGGTTCACGGTGAAGGTTAATTATATTCATGTGACCTTTGCCCGATAAAGGGATAACAACGAATCAAAATGAATCCAGTAAAATGCCCGTATAATATATTCATAGCGTTGTTTTTGAGCGCGAAACATCACCGTCTCGGTCTATCACTTCTTTTGTGTTTGCCCGACCAAGCGTACGAAGTCTACCTCAGCTTTTGTGTTTACTCACCTGAGTTTCGGAGTACCAGCTGTGTTTATTTAGCCTCTTATGTCAACAATGACGAGATTATTAGACCTGAGCAATCCCCAAACCCTGAGGGAAATGATGGGAACTGACCCAAGTCAATTTTTTGTCGAGTTTAGTGGTAACTCGGGCAGCGATGTAGAAGATGCAGACGAGGAAACTGTTCCCGTTAGGGATAGGAATGTGCCTGCTACTCATCGCACACCGTTAGACTTGGATGATGACGAAGATGAG
>BLXT01002832.1:1252084-1264452 GCA_019648995.1 Plakobranchus ocellatus
AAAAAAAAAAAAAAAAAAAAATTGAGTACATTGAAATGGTTTTAAGCCACATTCTTTTGTAAAAATTATTTTAGCTAGACTAAAATATCTCTATACAATATTAGTTCTGCCATCCCCTGGAATGGTTTAATAAACTAAACCAAAATATCTCTATAGATACAAAATGTGTTCTGCGATCCTTAGATCCGTTTCAATAAAACAAAAACTCTAAATATTTACATTTTTGGCTCTCATCAAGTCGCATGGAACAAGTAGTGAAACTCAAACCGCTAGCCTGAACCGATAAGTTCCAGGCAGCATCAGTATAGGCTCTCTTATTTGAGTAGGGATACAGCGGAATCCCGAAGGTCGTGTCAGGGTTTTCAAGACTAGACAAATAATTATTAGGGTTTTGGCGCGCACATCAAGGGGAAAAAAAACCAAATAATATATTCCTTGCGAAGCATAGCCTTTGTCCAAGACTGCGGGTGTTTGGTGGGGAAACCAAGTCTCTGGCTAGTGTCAACTGGTCTTTACTAGCAGCGGCAAAAAGAAGTTCAAAGTCTAAAGGTTACGAGAAGACATTAAGGGTTACGCCTGCCTACAAGTCAATTGTGTTAGGCGATCCATGAAAGAGGCAGCTTTCAATGCCAATCCACAGTAATTAAATACAAAAAAAAAAGGCGGGGGGGATGATGGTGCCAACATTAAGCGGCATTATTAAGCTGTAAAATATCGGGTCGCGTTCGATACAAAGCAGTTGAGGCAGGCATAGAGGTTCATAGCAGGATTGAAGGCGAGTATTAGACCGAGCAAAGTCATTAAGCGACTGCTGTGTACATACAACAAAAGTCATTTACAATACAATACCTCAGCAGGCGCATAGCACACAAGAGAATGCTTGATGGCCATTTTGGAATCTTACAATAACTATGACTATGAGGATTATGATTTTCAAAAGTTATAATATTGCAAGGATATGTATCGATGTCAGCCGTATCGAACTTCTGAAGGGCCTTCTTTGTGAAAAGGGGCAACCTGCAACGGTAGGTGTTTTTATAAAGTAAAACCAGTGAGGTTATTTTGTTATTGGTTGACAAAGAAAACGTTAAACTATGGTGTGTACAAGGAAGTTAAACACTGACATCGCAGACTTTTTCGCAGGGAAAAGAGAAGACTTAATTCATTCGCTCGGTACACACAGTGTATCTTCTTTTGAACGAACGCTCCCACTGAACTTAATAGCAAAAAAAAAAACAAAAAAAAACTAAAAGGTGAGAAGAAAATACACAAGATCTTTGCATACAGCTCTATAAGACAATGAAAGAAAGTTTTTGTAACGAAAGTAACATTAAAATTACGCAAATGCACTTTAATCCCATGAACATAGTCATCGAACTAGCCAAACAGAAAAGGCATAGGAGAACAACAGCTAGGAAACGTTATTCTTCTGCGAAAAAAAATGGATTTTTTTCTTTCACACCTCATAAAAACTGCATACGAATATTATTTTAATACTCCAACGGTCTTACGGAAAATCTTTTTGTGAGGAAAGATGAAAGAGGCAAATGAAAAGCACACTCAGCAAGAAATGAAAATTTGAACCTACTGAAACTGAGGTGGATAGCATGGTAAAACATAGAGACATGAACAAAGAGACTTTTGCCTACCCGTTGTAAGGTCACGATCAGACTTAGAGACATCTAGGTCTAATCGTGTTCTTACAACGGGTAGGCAGACGATGACAATTAGAGGGATCCCATCATACTAATATCAATCATGGGCACACCCCTGGGAAAAGGTAAACTAGGTTCCAGAGAGAAAGAGAGAGAGAGACAGATAGACAGACATACAGACATACATGCGAACAGGCACACAGACAAAACAGAAATGCAGACAGAAAGGGAGGGGGGGGGGGGGAGAGAGAGAGAGAGAGAGAGAGAGAGAGAGAGAGAGAGACAGACAGACAGACAGAGACAGAGAGAACACAAAAACAGTCTCGCATCATATTAAAATGGTTTCGAATTATACTGGAGTAAGCATTAAAATTCCCAAAAAATCAAAATGCCTAATTTCTCTTCTTCATTGCCGATGCTAAGAAACCGTTTTCTTTTAATGAGCGCCTTTGTAGGTAATACGACTGTCACTGAATTAACTTTTCATTCAATTCTGAGTCGGCCATCCCCACCCCGAGTGCAACCACGAATACAAACACATGGAGAACAGTAAATGCAATTGACTCCAACAGTGTATTTCATGTACTAAAATGTGTCATCGTCTTTGCAGTGCCTGACGATATGCCTTACAACCAGATCTGTCGGTGGCTGCTGCTAGCCCTAATGAGCGCAGAATTTCCCTGAGAGAATGCAACATTCAACTGCTTGTATTAAGACAATACCAGACGAGTTGGACCACACATGATATACTAGGATTTTTATTCACAAACTAACACAATTCATCTACGAAAAATATGGTCATCATTCATTCAGTCGAAGGTTAACGTCCCATTCTACTGTGAGTGAATCACTTGAATTATAAACCCGTAGAGATACATGGATACACAAATCATAAGGCCACAACTTTCGAAGCCTATTGAGGATACCGTACCTCCATCCGAGCCATGGAAACCTTGCAAGCCAGCCCGCGAGAGATCAGCCACTGCATGTAGTACATCCACATATCTCGCAGCACCAGCGTGTAGGACAGAACTTGATACAGCAGCGCGGGTCTAATCACAGAAAGCATGGCATTCTCCCCATGACCGCTAGGCAGGGAGTGGGAGAATGCGATGGTTCTGTTCAGGGGAGATTCATGCAGAGCGGCAGCTGCCACAGAGGCTGCATCAGCCGTTGAGATGGACACAGTGACGAATGGAATCAGAAATGCCAAATCCATGAGGTGGTTCCCGAAATTATAGAGAACCGAGCTGAGTGCTTCCAAGAATAATACGTTATAGAACAGGCTCATCTCGGGTCTGAGGAACAACATCAAGCACACACACACACACACACATCAAAATATATAGTAAGACGAAGTTTTGATGATAGGCTGGAAGGAACCTGACCTCTACATAGTATATACATATAGCAATTGTTTGCTATCCTTTAGACCAAACAAGCTACACCTCAAAAATGAAGCAAACATAAGACAAATCCCAATCATGCACACGAACAAGAAGAGGAGAAATGCGTGAATGGTTCAGGCTGATACAGAAAACCATCAAACTACTTTGTCATTTTTTTAAACTCTGGCTTCAGAACAAAGTTATAAGAACACCCCCAAGGTTATACCTTCATAAGATGTACACATTTTCCAATTTGTTGATTCAACTTTACAGACACCATGAAAATTTAACAATTATTGATTATTCCTGCCGCTTTCATCGTGTTTTTTAACAAACTGGTGCTTGAAAATAGCTTTCCGACAAACATGAGGAAAAAAAGCAGAATAGAAGCAGCAAAGAATCAGCTGGTCGACACCCCTAAATACCAAAGACCTTTCCTTCTCAGAATGGTCAGCCCACAGAGGGATTAAATGAATTGTCGTGGATATGCACTCAAAAACCTCCGAGTAGCGGTCATATGACATTCCTCAGTATATTATTAATAAAACAAAAGATACTGAATTCAGCTGTCTTTTAAATATAAAAGCAACTGCGAGGGTACAAAAAAAAGCAGAAGAAAAGCTCCGCAAAGTAGCAAAGCAAAACAGAACAACATTGATGAAAATCGCGTGGAAAACTGGACTCAGACAAAAAAAAAAAGGAACCGCAGTCTGTATTTCCACTCTAGATAATGTAAATAATACGACACAGAATTTACACACTCTATAATGCAATCTCGTTAGCAAAGGCGAACGAATCAAACAAGTTATAAAATTCAAATATATAGGTTACCTGATAACATCAGATGACCGGTGCACAAGTAAAATAAGTAAAACAATAGCCATGGCCAAAAAAATGAAACCAATACTGGCAAATAGAAACATAAGAACAAAAACCAAAATAAGGGTAATTAAAACATATGTATGGTCAGTACTTTTGTATGGTAATGAATGTTGGACAATAAACAAAGAAACGGGAGAAGGAAAAAAAAAATAGAAGCAGCAGAGATGTGGTTTATCGGAAGAATGATGAGGATATCATGGACAGAAAAAAAGTAAAATGAAGTGGTTCTGAAAGAGGCTAATCTCGAGTGATCACTAATTAAAACCATAAGACAGTGGCAACTACAGTTTTTAGGCCATATTTGCCGACACAAGAGTTTAGAACACTTAGCAATCACTGGAAAGATAAGGCAAACGCAGAAGAGGTAAATAGACAGAGAGTAACTTTTATTGAAAATCTGAAGTGATGGGCAATAGGCAAGGGTAGCAATAACAACTTTATAGCGTTAACTGAGAATAGGTTTGAGTGGAGGAACATGATCGCCAATGTCCGTTCCAGACAAGGTACCTGATGATGATAATCATTGTGATGATGATGATGATGATGATTATGATGATAGTGTACGGGTATACTGAAGGCGGTATTTACGCTTTATAGTGTAATCGAAAAAAGTGAGTAATCGTTGGAAAGATAAACCAGGTGAGAGAGAGAGAGAGAGAGAGAGAGAGAGAGAGAGAGAGAGAGAGAGAGAGACAGGTAGACAGGTGAGCTGGCACACAGAGAGGCATACAGAAGGGCTGAATTAGAAAGGGATTTGGGGGAGAGACAGAGAAAGAGAGAGAACACAAAAACAGTCTCGCATCATATTACAATGGTTTCGAATTATACCGGAGTAAGCATTAAAATTCCCAATCTCTGTTCTCCATTGCCACTGCTAAGGAAAAGTTTTCTTTTAATGAACGTCTTTATAGGTAATACGACTATGAATAAATTTAACTTTTTATTCAATTTTGAGTTAGCCATCCCCATCCCGATCGCAACCCCACAAATTCGCACACACGGAGAAAAGAAAGTGCAATCAAAAACGACCAATTTGGCTCTTAAAGTGTATTTCATGTACTTAAAATATCATCGTTCTTTGCAGAGCCTGATTATAACATTTGAAATCGCTGCAATTCAAAATTTTTACCACATAATAAGTGTCGTGTATGATTCAACGAAGCATCTTTGAAGTTGAAGCAAGCTTAAATTAGAACTAAAGATATAAATCTTGGAATGTCCTCACCAGACGGTAAACAAAAATCGCAATCTGTGACTAAGGCAAACTGTTTTTCCCTTGCTCTACTGAGCCGAGCCAGGCATGTGGGCAGTCTAGTTTAACGCCTGTCTACCAGATCTGTCGGTGGCTGCTGCTAGCCCTAATGTGCGCAGAATTTCCCTGAGATAATGAAGCATTCAACCGCTTGTAATAAGACAATACCAGGCGAGTTGGACCAGATGTGATATACCAGGACTGTTACTGACACATGGAGATTATTCAACTACGAAAAATATGGTCATCATTCATTAAGTCGAAGGCTAGCGTCCCATTCTACTGTGAGTGAACCATTGAATTATAAACCCGTAAAGATACATGGATACACAAATCATAAGGTCACAACTTTCGAAGCCTATTGAGGATACCGTACCTCCATCCGAGCCATGGAAACCTTGCAAGCCAGCCCGCGAGAGATCAGCCACTGCATGTAGAACAGCCACGTTTCTCGCAGCAGCACCGTGTAGGACAGGACTTGATACAACAGCGCGGGCCTGATCACAGAAGCTACATCAGACGTTGAGACGGAGACAATGACGAACGGAATCAGAAATGTCAAATCCATGAGGCGGTTCCCGAAATCATAGAGAACTGAGCTGACCGCCTCCAAGAATAATGCCTTAAAAAACAGGCTCATCTCGGGTCTGAGGAATTACATCAAGCACACACACACGCCAGAATATAATATAGTAACTCAAAGATTTGATAATGGGCTGAAAGGAACCTGACCTCTACGTCTTAGTATATACATACAGCAATTGCTTGCTATCCTTTAGACCAAACATGCTCCACCCCAAAAGAGAACTTGAAGCAAACATAAGACAAATCCCAACCATGCATATGAACAAGAAGAGGAGAAATGCGTGAATAGTTCAGGCCGATTCAGAAAGCGACCAAGCCACTTTTATTTTTTTAATTCTGGCTTCAGAACGAAGTTACTGGAACACCCCAAGACTGCATCTTGATAAGATATTTTCCGATTTGTTGATTCAACTTTATAAACATCATGTAAATGCAATAATTTTCACTATTCTTTCCGCTTTCATCGTGTTTAACAAACTGGTGACGGTTAAAAAAAACCTCCGGGTAGCGGTCATATTTATATTCCCCAGTATATTAGAAATAACACAAAAGACATTGAATTAAACTGTTTTTTTTTTTAATTGTAAAAGCAAGTGCGAGGGTACAGGAAAAAAAAGGTCCGAAAAGGAGCAAAAGCAAAACAGGACAACATTGGTGAAAATCGCGTGGAACAACTGGACTCAGACAAAAAGAAAGGAATAGTAGCCTGTATTTCCACTCTAGATAGTGTAAATAATACGAGATAGTTTACACTCTCTATAGTGTACAGGTATATTGAAGTCGGTATTTACGCTCTATTGCGCAATCGGAAAAAGGCATCCGGGCGGTATTATCATCCTGTATTTAGTATATATTGAAAAAAGGAATTTACACTCTCTATAGTGTTCAGGTATATTGAAGACGATATTTACGCTCTATAGTGAAATCGGAAGAAAAAAAGGCATGCGGGCGGCATTTCCGTCCTATATTTAGTAGATATAATATATTGCAAGTCGGTATTTACACTTCCTCTAGTGCATATACAGTACTGAAAACTGGTATTTCTACTCTTAGAAGTGTAGATCTATCTAGGCGGTGTTTCCACTCTACTTGGTGAAATACACATGTATTGTAGTGTAGAAATCCCACTAGTATTGACGACAACAAAGGTCGCAAAAGGAACGACACGCTCATAAGGATATATTTAATCTTTCCCTGCTTTACTGGGGGAATGGCATTCCGTGAAATCCACTCATGATGGTGTTCCTTAAAGTAGATCTATCGTAGGTATGGCACAATCGATAGTTCACAGCTTTGATTATCAATCTGGTCCATTTAAACAACTCTATCAGCCTACCGAATCCAAGTCGCTCAAAACTTCAATAAACGAACACGTAACAAGGAAGGCAAAGGCAAACCATCTCACAGTGCCGTAATGTAAAACTAGAAGAAAAAGGTCAGGGTTTTACTCAAGGTTACCCTACGTTCATTGCGAGTATGGGGCTCACGTTGTCAAACCTCCTCCTCACTTTAAGTCAAAATCTCTATAGGCTTGTGGCACACTTCATACGTCTTCTATATTTATCAGCATGCTCAAACATGTCTACGAGGCTCATGGACGGAAAATTATTGTAACTTCGATTTATGTCGCCAGTCTACACCTTTCGAGCAAGAAACCAATTAATCGAATTCATCATCAAGCAATGAAATGAGAAAAATCAACGTAAACCAAAGTTACTTTCTAACCAATAATGTACACATTTTACATGGCAGAAAAAATAAGACGAGTGCCTTATTCGTTCTCTGCATTTAATTATAGAATCATAACAATATCATTTCGAGGCTCAAACGTAAAGGCTATGGCAAGCCTAGAGTCCGGATCTATATCCCATTAAGCACAAAAGAGCTAAAATACCTTTCACAATATATCCACTCGACAAAATAGAATACTTACCTCTGTTTAAAAATACTCGTATATTATATATAGGTGTGAACAAGGCAAAGCAAAAGAACTCGGGGGAAAATCAGAGAGGGATATTTATGAGAAAATAGAATCCAATCGGTCAAAGCTTATCTACAACCGTGACTTCTCACCTTTCACCCTACAAACAAGTCCCTAAATTTGAAAAAGCCGCGCGGTATGGGTAGCGTTGTGCATTTGACGTACTGGTGGAGGCCGCCCTATTGTTTGAAATAATGCGCCAGAGCCTTGTCTCGCACCCACTGCATCGCTTGCCGGAGGAACAAGCGCAACATGTTTACTGCCGTACTCGTAGAATCTCTGACTTGCCTCAACAGAATATCGTGCAGGAGCATCGCAGCTAACAAGCTAAGTGCAGCCAGGATGACGTCTTTTTTCAGTGACCTTAACCTGGTCTGTCACGTGGTTTATCCGAAATGGGGCAAAAATTTGTAAACGATGCCAACATTCCATTAGATCTAAACCTATAATCTGTTCAGAGTTTGGAGTCTTAGAATTTTATTATAGAGCCATAATGAACATTTCAAAGCTGCAAAAAGGCTTTTACAGTTAGTTTTTTTTGTTTTTTTTTTTTGGCTTTTTTTTTCTGAAATTATTTATGGGAGAATGGATTTCAAATTTTAAAAAGGCAGAAAAACTGAAAGTAGCCACCCAAAATCCGCCTGGCGAGCTCAGATATACTCAAAAATTTCGAAGCAAAGCAACCACTCTTTTCAAACAGAACCAGAATAAATTGTATCAAAATCCCCTTTCAAACGAGTTTTCAATTTAATTTTATATCATGTTGGAGAAAAATGTCAACCGAGAAAAAAAGTGACTGTTTCAAAATTCAAAGAGACGAAAAGTTGTCGGCCGCACAAAAGTACTATACTGAACTTACTGACAGCGCAATCCAATACATGTTCCTGGCTCCTAGATATTCATTTGCATAAATGGACGCCGATCAATCTCATATATCTTTACTCGTCGACCGATAAAAAGTGAAAAAAAAACAAACAAAAAAAACACCTAAAGATTTCGGGAAAAAAAAAGAAAAAAAAAGCAACACAAAGAGCATTTTTTAATCGATATGCTGACTCGAAAAGACATTCAATTTTCTTTTTAATACTCAAAAATTTGCTTACGAAATCGTCGTATTGTAAATTTGACCGAAGAAAGAAAACAATGACACTATGAAAATGCAGAGAAATACTGTATTTTTATTTTGTTTTCTACACGCCGCAAATATTACGGGTTTTGTAGAAAGGAAAGATCTGAGGCAGATGAAGATTAAACATAAGTGCGAAATGGACATTTGTAAAACAATGAGGATAGCTGAGACGGATAAAATACAAGAGAACTGTATAGAGACGCAGTCACGCCTTATCGTAGGCTATGACGAATAGGCAATTAATAATAATTACAGGAACATAATGAAGCTAATATCAGTCATGGGCATAAGTTGAAGGAGAGAAACGCGAAGCTTCCGACCGTAGACTTTTTACCTGACAAAAATGCTAAATATATGACTTTTGGTTAAATTTTGAGTGAGATATCTCACCTAAATCATAATTCCATACCTACAAATTAAATCATTCATACGTTTTAATGTCACAAAATTGATTGTAACTCAGGATAACAGAGACAATCCTTTTTTTTTTTCTTTCCATGAGTCTCCTGATACTATTTAAGTCACTGCGCTTTAAAATTTACGCCAAAAAAAAAATTTTTTTTAAATGAATGTAGAGGGTTTAAAGAGGTCTCCCTGAAGTTTGAAAAAAAAAACAACAACACATACAACTTTTTTTTTCATCAATTTTTAGTTGCAAACCTAATAGGGATATGATTACTTTGACCACACATAAAGATAAAAACCGTTACTCTTTCCTTATCTACGCGTTTTCAGTAAATTATTGGGGTTGAATACGTTAATGTGCCGTAAAGGAACACCATCTTTAAAAGATACATTACACTTATTTCGTAAAAGAGCATTACTGAAAGACACATACGTTTACTGAAGGACAGTTGGGTTTTTGTTGTTGTTGTTGTTGTTGTTGTTGTTGTTGTTTTAAGTTTTATTGTGTGTGTTGTTGTTAAAGCTGTTGTTTTCATGCAATGCATAGTCAAAGCTTTAATAGAATATAAATAAGATGTATCCTGTTTTGTTTTAAACCTTAAAAAAAAGAAAAAAACCAAAGTCTAGAAAACCTGACAGCAGTAAAGATTTAGAGTTAAGATCTAAGACATTTCATTTCTTCTTCAATTGTACCGACAACACACAAAGATATAAAGCATTCCTTCTGTTCTTTTTTTTTTCTACCAGATGCGTCGGTGGATGTTGCACAAATGACTTCAGCGAACAGAAATTTTCTTTAAAGAAAAGGAAACTTCAACTGCTTGTTTTCAAACAATGCCGACACAAGTCTAACCAGGCGTGAAATACCAGTACTGTTTTACTCTGTCACTATTCATTTATGAAAAATGTGGCCCTCCGTAAGGAAATGGGCTCCGCCTTATTCCACTTGTGGCTGAATCAATTGAATTATAAACTCATAAAGATACCTACGTCCACAAATCATTAATTCAAGAAATGTTCGCAGTCTGATCAGGATACCGTACCTTCATCCGAGTCATCGCGACCGAGCAAGCCGGTAGAAAAATGTGGTCCTCGTAAGGTAATCGGCTCCGCCTTATTCCACTTGTGGGTGAATCAATTGAATTATAAACTCATAAAGATATCTAGGTCCACAACTCTTTAATGCAAGAAATGTTCGCAGTCTGATCAGGATACCGTACCTTCATCCGAGCCATCGCGACCGAGCAAGCCAGTCCGTCGGCGACCAACCACTGCAAGCGGTCTAACAACACGTCGCGCAACAGCGCCGAATAGGACAGAACTTGATACAGCAGCTCGGGTCTGATCAGAGACACCATATTGTTCCTTTCCGCACCACCGCCTGGCAGGGAGTAAGGGCAAGCGGTGCTACCGCTGGGGGCAAACTCTTCCATCGCTGCTCCTACAGAGGCCAAACTGGGCGCTGAGGCGGAGACAACGATGAACACAATCACAAATGCCAAGTCGATAAGGCGGTTGCCGAAAATATATAGAACTGCGCTGACCGTCTCCAACAAGAAAATTTTAAAGAGCAGGCTCAACTCGCATCTGAGGAATCACATCAAGTATACACTGCCCACTTAAGTCTGAACTAACTTGAGGATTCTGGTGAACTGGGAGAAAGTTTACCTCTACATCAGAGTAGTTAGTGTTCCCTCGAAACTTTGCATGCAATGAGTAAAAGAAATGAGCGAAAAACCATAATACCAGTTGTTCTCTTATATCAGCAAGGGGGAAAACCGGACACCAAAAGGGACATCAAACAAACCTGAGAGAATTTCTTACAAGACTAATGCTGAAAAAAGAAGATGTAAATGTATAGATCAGGCGGATACAGAAAGCGATCAACGCATTCTTTCTTAGAGTTCTCGCTTGAGAACCAAGAATCTGAAGGCCGCATCTTCATAAGGTGAAAATATGTTTCAAATTGTAGCGTTGCACACACCACACAATAACTCTTACTTATTTCTTCCAGTTTAATCACGACCTATATCAGGTTTGTTTGCCAAACTAATTTAACTGAATTTCTATCAACCATAAGGAAGAAAAAAAAAAAGAAAACAACGAGAGAACATAAACCAGAAGGATCTCTCTCTCTCTCTCTCTCTCTCTCTCTCTCTCTCTCTCTCTCTCTCTCTCATGGCCTTTACTCCTTATTGGAGTTTCTTCCCTCCGACTTCTTTCGTTGAAACTCTTCCAGTATTGCATTTCGTTTTTGAACTATTCAAAATGCCACTTATTTCATAGTATCTTGCTTAATTAAAATGTTGAGCCTGTTAGGTTCCCCTCGCCTGCACTTGTGAGTCCACATACAGAATGACCTGCTCTATATTTGTAACCGTATGGGTACCTATATGTTCTCACCTAATCGCACCATTTCCATGCCCAATCCAACTGCGCGAGACTAGATCTAGACCTTGGCTAGTCAATTTCGCGCCCGCTTCATTCCTTATTTGGTCTTTCCTTCCATATCTCCCTCTACTCTGCAATTCATAGGCCCAGTTTTTTAAATGTTTGATAAAATAAGAAGCGAACGATTCACACACTCTGACAGTAAGAACCTGTCAACGAACTTTCCTCGGCCAAATTAATAGAACCGGATAAGTGCTTTAAGAACAATTGTGCACTGGCTTCGAATTATCTGATGTGGCTTTCTGAGACTTCGACCCAGTCTTTTTCCCCCCTCTCTTTTATATAACACAGATGGGGAAAATTTGCTTCGCAATGTACCTCGATTGATCAAAAACTCCAACTAAGTGGACTCTACTGTACAAACTACAACAACAATCCCTTAACCCCTTATCAGTTAATAAAAAAACACACACAAAAAAAAAACCCCAGCAAAAGCGGGTAGTGCCCCCCCCCCCTTTTTTTCTTTAAACAGTACAACACGGGAAAGGGAGAACATCATGGTACGCTTTGGGCGAAATCTAGAACCAGTGGACATTTGAAATATGTTTTATGTGTCAATAATATATAAAAGCAATCACGAGGAGGACAACATATTGCAAGTTAAAAAGCCTCAAAAACTTGTTTTCTTATTTTTTTTTTT
>BLXT01002832.1:1300502-1311813 GCA_019648995.1 Plakobranchus ocellatus
GATGATGATGATGATGATGATGATGATGATAATAATAATAATAATAATAATAATAATAATAATAATAATAATGATAATGATAATAATAAAAAGAAGATGTCAAATATGGATAACATTTCAAATTATTGCTTGGTTGAAAAAAAAAAAAAAAAAAAGCATCCTGGCATTTCCGAAAAGCATTTTTCTTTTTTGGCTGACTTTAGTCATTGAGAAACTGGTGTGATTCGTCCAATGGTAAAGTTTTGGTTTGTGCAGTGTGATTTTGTTCCCGCGCTCATCTTCCCACAGAAAGATTAAGGTCAGAGATACATATAATATTTTTTTTTCGCTCATAGGTGTTCATTTACAATCGAATGATAAGTCTCGGCTTCCGCACCGTAAGTTTGATATCAGCGGAGTTTTGAATCGAAATTGTGTGCCCTTCACTCAATGTTGATGGTTTGGTTTTGTGCATGATTGTATAGCCCGTCCATTGCATGGGGATCTCAGGTTTTTGGGCCCTCACCAGACCAAGACGTAGGTTGCGGGCATACACTCGAACCTGCGACACAAAGGTCCCTGAAAATCTCAGGGCGGGTTCGCCAACTACTTTACCACCGACGCCTCAGTTAAGGGTACACTGTGTATAAAAGCAATCAATCAATCGATCGATTAATCAATCAATCAATCATTCGATCGACGCTATCCAAATTCCTTGCTCTATGCCTTCATATGGACAGTCCTGCTGACTGATAAAATATGCTGGCAAAGCAACCTGAACTTCCAACTAGCTGGTACTTCAAAGTGCTGCCGATCTTTCCTCTTCTGCGCATACCAAATATTCAGAGAGCATCATCCCCTTTTATGAGCAATTTTCATCACAAAACAAACACATGTTTGCATGGCTGGAAAACGATCGCTTCATATGAGAAATCCCTACATCAAGTTGAAATCCATTCATAGATCAAAAGCACTCACAAAGTGCAGTATTTATCATCCTACGCCAATTTAATGCATCGCAAAGGCAAATCACAGCGGCAAAAATCTGGACATCAGTAGTATATCGAATAAAAATAACGATGGAGTCCTCAAGAAAGAGCGGCAAATCTCGCGTGAGCGCTATGCAAACAAAACCAATACATTCAACAGCACATCTGCAACCCATGTATGAAAGTGATATTTGATATACGGGACGATGGAAATTGAAACCTCAGAATTGTAATTATCATGATATTATCTGATGATAATACACATGATCGGTTCATGGCAGCATTTGCATCATTGTAGGATCCTGGTGCTTTTTCTGTCTTAGCCTGTAGAAACAGAGGAATCCAGATAAAAGTATGCGGTCGCATTCTTGCTGTCTTAGCGTACAGACGCAGAGGATTCTAGATAAAAGAGTATGGTCGCCTCTTGCTTTTTTAGCGTGAAGACGTAGAGTATTCTAAATAAATGTATACGGTCGCCTTTTTTGCTGTCTTAGAGTAGAGACGAACGGGGTCCTTGATAAAGTGTACGATCCTATTCTTGCTGCCTCAGCGTGAAGACGTTGGGTATTCAGACGGTAATATTCTTCCTGTCCTAGCGTGAAGACGTAAGTGATTCTAGACGGTAATATTCTTTCTGCCTTAGCGTGAAGACGTAAGTGATTCTAGAGGCTAATATTCTTCCTGTCTTAGCGCGAAGACGTAAGTGATTCTATAGGCTAATATTCTTCCTGCCTTAGCGTGAAGACGTAAGTAATTCTAGAGGGTAATATTCTTCCTGCCTTAACGTGAGGACGTAAGTGATTCTAGAGGCTAATATTCTTCCTGCCTTAGCGTGAAGACGAAGGGGATTCTAGACAGTAATATTCTTCCTGTGTTAGAGTGACGACATACGGGATTTTAGAAGGGAATATTCTTCCTGTCCTAGCGTGAAGACGTACGAGATTCTAGCTAGAAGTAAACGGTCGCATTCTGGCAGTCTCAGCCCAAAGAAGAGCTATAAATACATTTTTTTTTGGCAAGGAAACAACAAAACAAATGACTTGATGTTAACGATTTTTCGCAAATGCCTTTTCTTTCCTCAAAATTTCAGAATCATTGATTTCATCCAGACCGTGGCCGTTGTGTGGAGCGGAGCACGGAAATCCTACACATTCGATATAGGACTAACTTGTATTCAGCAATAGCCTAGGTTTTTGAAAGAGCAAGGATAAAGTGGCTGTGGTTGTTAAAACTTTTATTTCCGGCAGGTTTGTGTTAAGAAAAAAGGTAATAATAATATTATAAATGATGACTGGAACCTACTGTAAGAATTTTCGTGCAAGGTTTGAATACATTTTTTAAATAACTATATTTTGATTTTTATCTCCTCTTAAAATTTCGTGTAAGGCCTACATTTACGAAAGAATGAGAGAGAGAGAGAAAGAGAGAGAGAGAGAAGGTGGGGGTGGGGGTGAGAAATGATCATGCAATGATACGAGCCAGTTACTTAACGAGAGAGAAGCATTCACCCGAGTAATATTCCGTGTGAGTAGCCTTTAACCAATCGCTTACCAATGGTCTCATGACAATTTAATGATATTTTAATTGCAGTACTCGCTGTACGACGTACTCGTTACAATTTAATAATGATAAAAATTCATCAGCGTCTTCCATTATGCAATGGCTTCGTTACAATTTAATAATATTCGTTATGTTATGTCCTCGTTACAATTAAACATAGAAAAAATTCACCAGAAGCTTCTACTTTGCAATGTCCTCGTTACAATTTAGTGATAATATAGTTGATTCACCAAACAGCTTTCACCAAGCAATGTCCTCGTTGCAATTTAAAAGTTTATCGACGACTTTCGCAATCTAGTATCCTCGTTGCAATCTAACAATACTAAAAGTTTATAGGCAGCTTTCGCTTTGCCATATCCTCATTACAATTTAACGATATTAAAAGTTCATCTAGAGCTTTCACTATGTAATATCTTCATTACAATTTAACGATAATGAAAGTTCTTCTAGAGCTTCCGCTATGTAATATCCTCATTACAACTTAATGATAATAAAAATTCATCATAACTTTCGCTAATCGATCTCCTCAATAAACGTGAATGATAATTTAAAAATTCACAAGTTACTCTGGGCAAAAATATGGAACAGCGTTGTCGCGATTTCGATGTCTAATTGTGGGCGAGTCACAGTGCCAAAAAATTCTAGTTCACAGCACAATGCTTTTCGCAAATTCCCATGACTAGAGGATCTTGAGAATCAGAGGGGATAGAAGGATACCATAGCCAGTATAGAGTACAACGTTTTTTTTTTTAAAGCTGAGTTACACATGTAACATTCAAAAACCGAAGGGGTTAACAAAACAAAGGGTCTATGACCACAATACTCCGAAAATGAATGATTTACAGAATAGTCATTCTCTCCGCTCCCTGTGCTATGCATTCAAAGCTGGCCTTTTTTGTCAGAAGATAAAACCAAGCAACCAGCCGTAAGGTTTTAATCAAAATATCCCAGATGTGTAAAAGTTGTTAAGGCTTTGCCATAGTTTTGTTTCCCCTTTTCTTCACGTCTGGTTCTTAGATATAAAAGGGCTAGGATCCCTTGCAATGGTAACCCCTTCAGTCACAGGAAAGGGTTTAGATGTGTTTGCAAGAGTTACGCCCCTTCCTTGCAAATGACTTAGATAAACTCCTACAATGTTCATCACAGACCCAGCACTAAAAATCGACTAGTTCCTAGGTCTGAAGAGAACTTCTTTTGGAACCGCTTTGAGAAAAGGTTGTCATAGTCATAATAATAAACAAGGCAACATTTTTTTTTACTTTCTTCTGCAGTGTATTGCTGATAAGGGGGGGGTCTAAGCTTAGGCACAATCAATGCAAGAGAAAAGGGGGCGCTACTCCTCAGTAAAATCCAATTCTCTGTAGTGAGAAATGTGTGAAGAAGCAAGCACGGGTTCTAGCAGAAGTTGAAAAAAAGCTAAATTTGGCAAAAAAAAAAAAAAAAAAAAAAGCAGACCATAGCCTCAAATGCATTTGAAAGTTTTAATGAATAAACGTGCATGATAAACAAAAAATAAGCTTGCGGAGTTTGAAGCGTGCAGAAAATAAAGCAAATCATTCTAATCACGAAAGCAGGCACGGTGTTATGCACACGATATATATATATGTATATATGATATAAATGTAACATAATTTAATTGAAACTCCAAAAATTGCAACAGAATACTTTGAGTCACCTTTCTATCTAAAACAAAAAAAAAGAAAGGTACAAAAAGAAAACAAAATAACAACAAAAAAGAATGAAATGAATTCTATTCAAAACAAACAAAAAAAAAATCCTAAAACTTCTGACTTTAACATGCATATATATATATATATATATATATATATATATATATATACAAAAGCAATTTAAGAAGAACAATTAAAAGCTTTTATAATAAAGAGCTGCATTGTACAGTTTAAGAATGGAGGCGATTTAGTCCAGTTTTCATAAAGTGCTAATTGTGGGGAAAAAAACAATGTATGACTTTAATGTGTCAAAAGAAAGTTTGTTGTGGCTTCCTAAAAGTTGTACTATAAGATTTTATAAAGTTGCATTTTGATGAGCACTTACATATCATGATTTAAAAAAAAAAACAAAAAAAAACACTTGTTTAGAGAACTGTGTAATCCTGCTTTACGTTTTCTTTTTTCAAAGTGATTTTTGTTTTGTTATCTTTTACTGGCAACTAGTGATTATTGTATGTCATATAGTCATTGCACATAACATTATTCAAATCTTAAGTCTATGATTTTTTTTCTCCTAAATTTTCAGTTAAAGCAAACATAAAAAAAGAGATTGTTATATAATTACCATCTTTTTCTTTTTTCTTTTCCAAATAATGATTTGTAAACAAGAATTCTCAGAACATAATAGAGTTGAAGAATGCATGGACACTCAAAATGCACTGTTTGTTATTATACAATTTTTTTTTTAACTATATGAATTTCCAAAAGTAAGCATCACACGTTTTCTCTACTTCTTGAGTGTTTTAATACTCAGATTTGATTCTAAATAAAATTGACCACTTTGATAAAAGGCATATAATACAATGAAAGATGATGTTTCACACAAACAGCTGTCTTTTTCTTTTGTGTGTGTAAGTAAATACGATGTATGTTATTGCTTGCATATATGCCTAACCCTATGTGAAAAGGGCAAGGATATTTCCAGCCTTCAAAACACTGATCACAGTTTATATTAAATTTGATGGAGCTCATCTTTTAAGTTCATATGCACATACATAAACATATATAAAATCTTTTAGAAATTGCCAATTAAGTGCTAAAATGATTTTCTGCAAGACCAAACAACTATGACTTGAACATTATGTAAAAGAAAAAATATCTTAGCCACATATAAATGGAAAAGCAAACGACCTTTTTTTAAACAATCAATATTATTAATAATAATAATTCTTTTTCATGTTTTTGTCGGAGGGTTGCCACCCAATATGTTAACAAGCCAGGGAAAAAGTTGACTCTTTCTGAAAAAGCAGCTATTCTATCTGTCTTTCAACAATTATTAGTTTGGAGTTTTCACATAATCGCCAATAATAAAAAAACTGAATTATAAGATCTATTAAAATTCTAAGATAACATAAGGTTTTAGAGGAAATTAGCAGAAAAGCAGCTGAACTGGGAAATCCCTTCTAAACAGTTTTATATCCTCAAGTTTTTCTTTCAATCCTCACAAAGGATAAATAATTTAACGGTTTTGGAGTATTTTTTTTTTTAAAGGATTTTTTTCCTATCCTTGAGGTGGGAAGGGCTGCTGATGTTTTAATTGCGGAACACTGTATGCCTCATACAAAATTATTACTCAAAACAGTTTGACTTGAGGACAGAACTGTCCAACCTTTTTGACCATGGTGAGTGTTGACTTTCTTGTCAATCAGTTTTGATTAGAACCCGTAAAATTTCTAAACCTTTCCTTTGCAAAAAAAAAAATAAAATAGGAACATGTACAAGTAGTGTATAATGCACTGATTGCTGCCTCACAGAGCTGCAAACTTGTCTGCATGTTTCTGTATGTTTGAGAGAAATTTCTGTGCAGGATTATGATACTGGAGAAAGAGCCATGATCTACATGTGCCATGCGTAACTTTCTCCAAGTTTTCTTTTATTTTTATCTAAACCAAAGGCAAGTGGGCTAATATAGTATCTCATTTTAACCTTTATTTATTACCTGGCTTGCTAAGTCAAAATATGAGGTGGCAACCCCTTGATTAATGAAGGGGGTAAATATGTGTGTGAAAGTAGATATTTTGGATGTAAGAAGTCAATAAAATATTATAGATTTGACAGACAGCCAAAGTGTCAGATAGATAGACAGACAGCAATTGAGTTAAATGTGCATAAAGAGAAGAAAGTCTTTTTTTTAAATGAAAAATGTGGTGCAAAAGAATAAATAAGTTATTACATGAGAGTCATAAGAGAGATTCTATGAGTTGATTAACAAAGTAAAATTATGCTTGAACTTAGTGCCTGTAATATATGGAGAGAGACACATGAATTCATGAATTTTTTTAAAAAATCCAATTAGAGCGAGAGCGAGAGAGAGAGAGAGAGAGAGAGAGAGACAGGGAGAGAGACACAGAAACACTTGGGTTGAAAATTAAGAAGAAAAAAACAGAGTGCAAAAGGAAAATGATGTAATGCAAACTTCATTAAATAATTTTAACAAAGATTTTTAAAAATTAAAGTAGTATAAGAAGAAAGGGGAGGAAGGGAGAAAAATGAGAGGAGAAAATGTATAGAGCGCAGAGATTTCTGTACTCACCCACGGATCTTTTCCACCAGCTGGCCAAATGGTTTCTCCCAGCAGTACATTTTGATGACCCGCATCCCTGAGATAATTTCATTCATCACCTTGACCCGCTCATCTGTATGGACTGCTGTTTTCTGCCTGTAGTGAATTATACGGACTTTTTTCAATAGGTGTGATACGTATAAAAAAAAGTTGCAAATCTATTTGAGACCAGTCTTAAAGATTCAGTTGTTGTTTGACAGACTTGAAGAAAAATGAACTTGATACAGTGTTTGAGAGACTTTAAAAAAAAAACACAAATGTCATATAAATGTAGACCCCCCCCCACCCCCCCGTGTGTGTGTGTGTTTGTGTGGATCTCTCTCTCTCTTTTTTTTTTCTCCTTTCCCCCACCCCTTTCTTGGTATCCAATTCATAGATCTCTTACCTGAGTTTAGAGAAGAGCTTGCCCATAAAACCCTGCACAGGAATAAGCAGAACCAGCACCAGAAAGCCAGCTAGCACAGAGGGTCCAAGCTCATACCACAAGATAATCAGCACGGCCAGCGCTTGCAGGGGACCCACCCACAAGAAGTGCAAGAAGATCACAGCCTGAGCACACACAAAATTTAATTACAAGGGTTTTCTCTCAAAGACAACATTACAGAGCAGCATAGTCAGAGATCGAAACAAAAATTTTTGCAGATTTTACAGCTGCAATTGCTAAAATGATTTTTTTTTTCAATATCTCTATGTTCACATAACTTGTTATATCTCTGTTTGAGAATTTACATAGATGACTTATTTCGTGGTCTTTTGACACCAGAAGAGCCAAGTACAATATCAATTTCACTGATGGGGAATACCCTTTAAAAAAAAATGTCAATATTTCTGGGAAAATCAATTACCTGAAACTTTAACACACATTAAAAAAAAAAAAATAAATTTGAAAATGCATTCATTCATGATACCAGCAATATTCCTGTAAATTGAACTTCACCAAACTTTGACAAATATTCAAAAAAAAAAAGAACTGTGAAAATGCATTTACTCAAGCACAACAAAAATTTATGGGGCTAATAAAAAAAAAACAATAGATCCCAAAAACCATAAAATACCTGAAATCACCATTCTTATAATTCCTATGCCCACACCACAGAAAAAAACTAAATATGTTAAGTTGCTCTTTCAAATTCTCTATGCTCAAGGTGACTGCAGGTCATGTTTTTTCCTCCTATCTGTCTTACCTGATCAAATCTGTTGACATCATTGGACATGAGATTGACAATCTGACCCACAGAGGACTCATTCAGGGCCTTGTTACTCAACCGCAGGCACTTAAACACACAGAAGAATTAAAAAACTTAAAATTTTTTTTTTTTTGAAAGCGTCTAAAATATTAACGTGTTAGAGTTAATATTTCTCTGTAGCTAATGCAAATAAAGCCAAAATGTAATAAAAAGATGATGCTATCAAACTGGCATTGTAAAGGAGGTAAAAAAAAAGATATTTGCAATAGCAAAAAAAAGATATTTGCGATAGTACAAAAAAAAGATATTTGCATTAGTTCCATACTTCGCTACCAATTCTTATTCTCAAAAGGAAGCTCTCAGGTATGGTTCTTGCCAAAATCACCTGAACTTGGGCTTGAAACAGTTTATATAGTGCGTGTTGCCCCTGCAGACAACTGAGACTTTACAATCATTTCAAGTTATGGTTTAATAGTGGTAGCAATCTTTGTCTTGATGATACAAGTTGGACATTTTCCACAATAGCACACATGCCATGGCTATCCCATTGTCAATGGTTTTCAGAATCAATATTTCCATTTTTCAAACTTAAAAGGCGCAATCCTTTCAAACATGAGGTAGACACTTTAGACTTGATTGCTTTTTTTTTTTTCAGTATAACCTGATCTTTACTTGATTACTTTTTTTTAGTATTGCCTAATCTTTGGTGAGAATTTTTGGTAGGAACTAGTAGTTGCACTAGATACAAAGAAATATTCACTGACTTTTTCACCCAAAACAGTAAAGAATCATAAAAAATAAAACTTATACTGTTAATGCTTCAAAGTAAATAAAAAGGAATGGAAAGCAGTTCATCAAAAATTGCTTTTAAAAGTTAACTGACCTCATTAACAGCTGGGCAAGTAAATGGGATTATAAATCCTTCAGGCGTATTCTTCTGTTACAGGACTTCAAATATAATTCAAATTACAGGTAAAATTTTTAGCATCAAACTGATCCGTCAAATTGACTACCATCTTTTTTTTTTAATCTATATTATTCTATTTTCTTGAAATTTTTTAAAAATTTTATTTAAAGTTTTTCTCTTTTTGCTCATATGCTTCTTTTTTTTTTCACAGTAAAATAACTAAGAGAAGCATTCAAGTGATAAGAAAGAAAGGTAGTCATTTCACAAATTCCTCAATTTTTCTTGGGAGGTTAACAATTATAAAAGAAATCAATTAACTACTCTTGATAATTACTTGATTTTTTAAAACTTTTTTTCTATTTATGTTTGGATACTCTAAATTTTAAAAAATAGCTCAGATCAATAAAGCTGTAGATATTTTGTTCAAAGCCTTTTGTTTTTTAAAGAAATTAATAAATAAATTTATATTTTTACATCACATCCATTGCCAGGATATCCACAGCAAAGGTGCTGAATTGACATGAACTAACCACTACTTGAGAACACAATTCAAAACTAAAGTGTCGCCCAAAAAATTGTTTTAAGTAAATAAATAATGGAAAAAGATTTTTTTAAACAGAAGCTACATGAAACAAAAAAAGGCCATTTGTGATGCTTCAGGTTTTCAATCAAAGAGACGAATGTGTTTTGAAATTGTAAATATTCTCATGTGAGGATTGAAAAAAATGCAAAAAACATCACAGTTAAAAACAAATTAATCTCCATTCTTCACAATAAGGCTCTCTGCACTTTCCTCCAGAGACACCCCAATCATTAACTTAGCTCTGCTCATCCTTTTGCGGCTGCTGACTTGCTGTACCTCTATGTATCTCTTGCACTACATGTGCTTTATTGTTGTCTTTGGTCCTCTCTTTAGTAGCCGCCAAAGAAGCTTAAAATATATACGAGACATTTTTTCATTTTAATATCAATCCATTATTTTTTTTCATAGAAACCCCAATCTGTAGCTGTTTTACACTTTCTTTAAAAATGCTCACCTTTTTGTACATAAGGGAGCAGCAAGCAATGCGCATGCGCATCCCAATACGCTGCACACAGAAGAAGTAGGGATGGTGCACCACAGCGAGCACAATGGCACAGAGCGACACACCTGAGGCATAACCCCAGGCCTCAGCACGAGTGGTGGTAGAGTTAGGAGTGAAGTAGCGGATCAAACCGCCCAGCAATAGTGGCTGGACAACCTTGGTGCCCTCCTGTGAATGTAAAGGTGGATTAGCTGGATTAGACTCTTCTCTCCATAGCTTTGCAATTCCTTTGAAAATCAAAAATTCCTCATAGCTAATGACAGACTCATTAAAAAAAAACAAAAAGGGCCTAATCTAAAAGATTATTGAAAAAAAAAAAACCTCCTTTCATAAGCTACATTTACCTCTACAAAGCTGCTTGCCATACCCTGTAATACAGATACCTTGAATTTCAATGAGATTAGACACAATTTAATATGCATGTCAGCATCTCACAAGGTCTAATGATAAGAAGCTCAAGGAGCTGTGTTTAAAGCTGTTTACAAAGGCAAAAAGGCACAAGTCCAGAAAAACTCGATTTTGAGCTTAGGCCCTTTAAATGTAGAGCCTGGCAGCCAAACTTGACAATTACAACCCAATATTTCAAGATAGAAAGATATTGATAATCATCATTACACCTCAGAATGTTTAATTATGCCAGTTGCATCCACATATTTTTTTTTATTTAATTCTTAGCTTAAAAGCCGCTTGGTTTGATTCTTTTCCATGCTGACATGCACCAGAAAGATAAATGTGTCTTAAAAGAGATAATTTTCGTTGACGGTTTACAGAGGAAAAACATCTCCCTTGTTTAGCAAAATCATTTTGTTTTCATAATTTTTTTTTTTCCACAGAGCTAACAAACAGAGAAATTAATACTCTAAAAATTTCTGCTGATTAGCCACAAGAAAGTAAACCTTTAGGAAAAGATTGTACCCCTAAGCTGGGAAAAGCATGTAACTCATCCTATCCAATCTATCAAAAGGAGTGATAATACCAATGATTTCGAGGGGAAAAATACCACAGTGAAAAAGAATCAAAGAAAACCTTAATGCCAAAAACTTGGTTAAGCAGTGCTTTTCCTACCCAGGAGATTTTCTTGTGACAAGTAGATTTAAGCGTGATGATTTATTAGAGATTAATCTGTTATTATTCTATTATGCTAGGCTTGCAAGTTTCAGATAATGTCTTCCAATTTCAAAATCTGACAACAATGGATATAATAACAGGAATGAAATGCACGATTTCCAGATAATATTAGCTTGACGACCAGCTTTTTGTTTTAAGATTGCAAGAGTGTGAAAATGCATATAAGTGTATGTGAGAATGAGA
>BLXT01002832.1:1323739-1334142 GCA_019648995.1 Plakobranchus ocellatus
AGCGTGAGAGACAGACACATGTTCAGTGCATTGGGTGATTGCATTTCTTTCAGCTCTTGAGAATTATTGTTTCTTAATCAATACTACCTCTACTGCGTTTGCCTTCAATCATTCCAGTGCTTGCTAGGAGTTCTAAACCCTTGTGTCGGCAAATATGGCCTAAAAAAAAACTGTAGTAGCTTCTGACTTATGGTTTTAATTAAGTAATTGAAGGCACACGCAGTAAACAGAGTTAAACAGAGAATAACTTTTATTGCAAGTCACGGGCAGTGGGTGATGGTCGCAAGAACAACAACTTTATGAGATTAACCGAGAATAAGTTTGAGTGGAGAAACATGATCACCAATATCTGTTTTAGACAAGGGACCTAAAGAAGAAGAAGACTCAATATATAAGACCTTTGGCATTCTATCTTGGAGAAGATGCATTCATTTGTCTAAAGTACGACTGAGCGGGGCAATGCACAATTGATTACATGAAATTTCTTATCTAAATGTTAAAACAATAGCAATTTTTTAACATTAATCTCAGTGGTGCCTCCAACAATGGCAGCAATACTATTTTTCCTCATATTAATATGCACGGCTTTTTTTTTTTTTTGTGACGACAAAAGTAATAAAATGTCAAAAGTGTTCATTTTTCGCCAAACTTTCCTACCCCAGTCTGACCGCCACAAAGGTTTGTCGTGGCAAGGAAATCAAACGAAATGATGGCAAGAAGTTAGTTGCAGAAGTTAGGACCTCTTACAGTATTCATCTTCTTTTTGATACGTACAAAAAAAGTCCAACCAATTGAAGTTATTATCGTAAGAACGTTTGTAATTTTCATGTAGTTTGCTGGCAGAAGATATATGAAAACTACAAACGTTCTTATGATAATAGTTTCAATAATAACTTCTGACTTGAAATAATAAGAGAGCGGAAAAAGCCAGAGAGACAAGAGCCAAAACCAGTTCAGAAAAAAAAGGACTTGTGTACTACATAATCAAAGTGAGAGAAAGTGCGATGATGCAAGTTATATTAGATCATTATTTTCACCCAATACATTCTCTTCCCCTCCCCGCTCGGCCCTACAGGCACCCGATTCATGCCTATATTCTAACAATGAATATAAATTTTATGACAGAGAAGTCGAGTTGAATTATGAAATGGGCCTGCTGTAGCATTTTAATACCTTGAGATAGTACATGTATTTCAATGACACACAAATCAACCACGGATATTTTTCAAGCCTCTAATAAGGTCACCAGTCTTTCAACAATTATATGTTCTCAATTTATGTCATTTTAAGTCTTTAGTTTTTAAAGAATGTTGGCGATAATTTTCTACCCGAATAGGTAAAGTTCACCCCCCAAAAAAAACAATGTAAGATGACATATTCAAAATGATCTTGGTGTTTTCCACACCTTGATTTGTATGCTCCAATCTTTACTGCTGTAATCTACACCTTAGCAATTTGCCAATACTGAATGGTAGGCAGCTCTGTGAAAAATCCAAGGAATGGTGTGTCCTTAGCACTTTTATGACAGATAAGATAAAAATTCAGTCATGGCTTCATCTTGCTATCAGGCCCAGACGCTGATCCACTAAATTCTCCTGCTTTCTAGAACATTAACATATAGTTATCGAGTAGGAAAACATAGCTCTAGTAGTTTGGACCCTCCCGTTTCAGTAGCAGATAGCCTTATCTCACAAAGCCGGAACCAGGCTACCTTTCATACCCACAAAAAAGGTTATGAAACTTATTGTAAGTGAAAGTAATACTTATGCTGTAGTTAGCAATTTCAGCTGAGCAACAGAATAGCAGTTAAATGCCGACGATTTTTGTAATTTTTTTTTTTATCTGGCAAAGCTTTAAAGGCAAAATCAGTGATTATTTACAAAGGCAACATCAGTGTTCAGTACGATAAAATATGAGCCTTATTACTGAACTCTGTATGGATTATCAGGCCCCTATTCAAATAACACAAGTGACCAACAAGACAGAACAAGACTGCATTCTGCATCTTAAAATAATCATTAATAATAACATATTTATAAACCAGGTAAAGGGGAAAAATGTTAAGAAATGAGAAGGAGAGTACTCACGTTTTGAGCTTCTCCCCAAGATAGTCTGATGCATCTTCAGGACATACATTGTAGAGATCTGTATCTTCCAGAGATCTTTTGTAGCCTTTCTTGAACAATGGGTTTAACCAGCTGCAAAGAAAAGAATTCAAAAGGAAACATTCAATAATCATTGATTAACAGATTGAAAATTAGTTCCTTCCATTCTAATTTTCAAATCAGAAGACAGAGCCACTGACGGACAGTAGTTGAAGGGAATTAAATTAGAATTAAATTAAACCACAACGCAAGGTAAGATAACATTAGTTCGAATAAAGAGAATCTGTAGCCCAAGAATTCACAGTAATGGGAATTGCTTATGTATGTGAAAAAACACTGAAACCAGCCAGGATCCATGGGCTGCCTTGGCCCCAGTGGGGTGCAGGGACAACTTTGAAACAATTCTTCACAAATTTAAAGCATTCTGGAGGCCTCTCCTGGCAGCTAGCAGCAGAATTTGCAGCTGTATAAAAGTAAGTAAAGTGGGTCCAATGCTTAGTCTAAGCATTGGGGAACCAGGAGTAGGGTCCTGATTGCTCTTGGCATAAGGCATTTTGAGGTACTTTGCCATTGCTTTCATCGACGCCTTTCTTTTGCCAGGTCTTTAGAGACCTAGCTACCCATTCTGTGTTGGGTGGACAGAGAGGAGCAATGAAAAATTGACTTGGCCCAGACTAGGGTCAAACCTTTGATTGGTAGCCAACCAGATGAGCCACTGCTCCCTACTGCTGTATAAAAAGTTAAACACATTTTTCACTTAAAAAAAATTTTTTTTTTAATTTTCCACAGCCCAGTTAAAATTTCTGCCCAAATTTTTCTAGTTCCTATAGAAACCTGCGTTTCTGTCAAACTTCCCCTGCCTGATTCACCAGAATCACTTTAATTTACCTTCCCTTTCCATCAGTGCTTTATAACACAAAATGCATGCACAGACTTTGCTCAAATATGAACTACTTTTTAATGTTTTGGCTATTTTTTGTATACTTTTAAACACATTTCTTTGAACCTGCTCTGAATTAAAAAAAAAAAAATACTATGCTGATCATAGAGGATAAAAAATTGAATATAACTATATGTACTATAATTTTTGAATAGGTTGTCACAGGTGTCATTCATGTTTTGCTTTATTTCACTCTCTGCCAAAACTTTCAAAAACATGTCTGGGTTGTTTACTTTTTCTTCTCAAATTATCTTTACAAACAAAAGAAAATAAGAAATTAACATGTACTTCATTGATTATCAAAAGTGTTTGTTTTTTTTTTTAAATAGCCAATGGCTTTCATAAATTAAATAAAATGAAAGCAAAGCAACTTACCAGAAAAACGTCTGGGAGAGAAAGTTAGCTTTGGTTGTGGGATTTGGGTTGACATGTCTCAAGGATTCATCCATTCTGAGAAGTCTTCAGCTGTGACCAGAAGCCTCACTCTATCTGGCCAATACAGAAACCAGAGCATTACATTTTTTACAAAAGTTTTGCAAGGGTCAGAAATTAGTAATATTTAACAAGTTTTTTTTTTAATTTCTTAGGTTAGCCATTCAGCACTGAAAACAGCCAAGTCTTTCAAGTAACCTATAGGCTTGCCTAAGTGCATCTTGACATAGCTGACACTGGCTTACTTATAATCTACCAATTAGAACCCACGCCCACATATTGGACATTCATGAGTTTGGCCTCTTTTTGCATCAAGCCTATCTGTAATAATGGAGTCAATGGCACTGTACCTCAAACTCGCTATGGAAAGATCCCTGCAAATCTTAGAAAGGGTTTTTTCGCCATTTCTCGTTTATCTCTTTTATGGATAAACAAAAAGAAGCTAAATCTGAAGATCACTCATAAAAAAAAAAAGGCATAAATTTGCCTATAACTTTTTTTGTTGTTTTATTGTATTCAAATAATCATATATGTCATTGTATTCCATCAATTAAATAAAAAATTAGACTCACCTGTGAAAGTTTTCCTGTGCTATCTGTTCACAAGTTCATTGAGAAGAGTAATGTAATCTAATCTGCTAAAAGTGAATTTGCTGGTCTTCAGAACTAGTTCTGTTGCAAATTCTGATGAAATCCAAATGTTGCCAATCACAATGAAATCGAAAGACTCGTAACTTCTGTAACTGGCACAAAGATTATCTAAATGTCTTATCTACAGACTTCCATTGACTTGTGTGTAACTTACAATCCCAGTCTCTATGAGGAATCTTAAAATAGATAATTCATCATATTTGGCTGGGTCAAAGTTCAACTCAATTTCATATCAAGTCTCAGATCTAGATAAAGATTTGATCTCTGCTCTCCTTATCTGACTAAAGCATTGTTTCAGACCTAGACAATGCACTATTTTTGGCTTCTGTTTTATGATCTGAAAGTTCTGTATAAGATAATAAGATATGCAAAGATATTTAAAACATTAGCACATTACAGCTGTATCTGATCTGATCCATTAACAAATAATATATGATAATTTGGGGAACACATACAGTTTAATGAGAAAGCTTTGGACTTTGAACAATCCACTTTTTTTTTTCCATCACTTATTTAAATTTCAAAATGGTACTCAAGAAGGTCAGAAGCTGACTTAAGTGACTTTCTAGCCATGAACACTTTAAAATCTTATTTTACATTTTATGCCACTGTTCTCTTCATGAATCTTAAGTGGCAAAAACATTAGCAATTAATGCAACTATGTTACTGCCACCACTTATTTAGCAAGTGCATCGTTATGACATGTTTCTATTTACATGAGAATGATCTTATGTGCACTCTGTCCTTGCTTAACATTAATTGTAATCCTTGAATGCGAAACATTGCTAGATTGGCATTCATTCAAGCAAATTATAAATAGAGTTAGTAACGATATGAATCAACCAGCATGTATCAGAAGTCCAGGCTAACTAATAATTTCACCTATTTACACATACAATACAATTAGCTTCACTGATTGGATGCACTTAGTTCATATCTAGTCAGTCAAGCAAACAAGCCTTCCCTTCCCTGCAGAAATCACAATAACAATTCATTCCACCATTGATATTCTTATTTCACTTTAAGCTTTAAAAGTTTTAATGCAAAAATGTAAAAGTGCCTGAAGAAGAGATATGGCAAGACAGATAATGCCCTATTAAAATCAGCAACAAATGAACAAATGCTAACACAACGGTCCATGGAGTGACATGAGGCTCAGCTGCTATAGTTGGATCAGCAAAGTTTGAGAGAAATATTCTGAACATTTTTTCGGAACATCAATAAAGCAAAAGAATTGATCATTTAGATAAAGCAATCCTTTTTTCTGTATATAAGCAGATTAATCAGCCTGACTATTGATACCTTTTTTTTCCATGGATGTCTGATTTCAGAAAAAAAAAAATTCCTTTCCAACACGTCATCTGTTTCATGAGAATTCATACAGGCTGGCTGTCATCTATGTCAATTTATAATCTCTTTCTTTCCATATTTTATAAAGAACTATCATATGTATCGCAGATAATGCACTTGGAAACAGAACAAATTATACTATGTAGTTCTACTTCCTTATTGTCCTTTCTTTTTGATTGAGCCTTAACATTTACTAATCCAGAGACGAGTTATCTCTCATGAGAGCCACTGTGCACAAAGATCCGGAGATGAGATATCTCACGAAGCATATGCCTGTAGTGTACCCAATCCAAGTTAATTTAATTCTTGAGCTATGAACAAGAACTCTGCATCAGTTTTGATTGCAAACTTGCAAAATGTATTGCAAACATAGATTTAATCTAACAAGATCAAAAGCTCTTAGCGGCAACTCCATTTCTGAGGGGTGTGAATTATGTGGCGGCTTTGGTCCCTTCAGTAAAAATTTTAGTGGTAAGTCTAGACCTTCAGGGGTTAAGATACTGATCTGGGCTCTCAGAGCCTTGGCCAAGCAGTTTTGGTGAAAACTGTATACAATGGATGTATAGCCTAAATAAAAGAATTTATTTACACCATGTAAGGCAAGACATTTTAACTAAAGTTTAAATTCTAGGAATCAGTTAACAATATATTCTTCCCCCTGATTCAGAGACTTTCACTTTAAAGTTTCATGTCATTACATTAATCCATTATTGGGTCACTTTTGTTTGCATCTGATACCCTACATGAGTGAATTCTTACGAATACAAGTAAATTGCTTACATTAATGTGCACAACTTATCGGGATGTTACTACTACAGCATTTTCATTGAGAAATTAAAATTTGTTTGGCTGCATTTCATGGTAAAGAAATGAAGAAAAGAGAGCTAATATGAATAAAAAGGGAGTAAATACCAATTTTTTTCTCCTTGACAAATAAAAGAATAGATACTTAGATGCAACTGCCTTCCAACTTCCATTCAGAATTATTGACAAAATATAACTCATCTGTTTGAATAATATTTTCCTTCTTTTTTTTTTATTTTACTGCAACAGCCAGACCTGAACACAGTTACTTAAGTCGATCAGGTTTTTGACTACACATTATTTTAATTTAAGTATTTTGACACCACATTTTTTAACTTGTTTATCATTAAGAAACAATCTCAGATGCTTCCTTGGCAATCTCTTTGAGTACTTAGAATTTTCTAAACTTTTATTTTATAAAATTTATAGAACTATGTATTTTAACTGTTTGCTGAAAGATTAAATTGGTTGAACTTTTAGAACACTGAAAGAAAGAATGCTATAGCTCTAACTAAAAGGTTAAAAGAATAAAATTCAAGCACAGCTCAACTGATCTTATTTGGGGCCCGTGGCACAGTAGCTGGCGAGTTTGCCCTGAGATCTGCAAAGACCTTTCTATGTGGATTTGAGCCCTGTCACCGGCACCTTAGCCTGTCGGAGGGTCTGAAAGCCTGAGATCATCTTGTGTTGTGGACTGGTATACAAAAACCAAAAACCAAAACAGCTTAGGACTAATGCAGTTGTGAATTGCATGGACTCTCATGGTATAGACCGATGGAAACATGTGAGAGGAGTCTGTATGCTGGTCACACAGGAATGGATACAATTCAATTTTTGTAACATTTCATTTTAAAATGTAATAGGGCCTATTCAACTCACAGAGACCGAGACCAATTTTTTTAACCATTGCGCAAAATGGTAACTTTTAGATACTTATTAGAAGGATTTCCTCAGCAGGGAACATTATATTAATATTAATGTGATAATTCTTCCTAAAAGTATGAAATTCGCCAAAAAAGATATACAAAACTTAAAAGCCCATGTTCTCAAGATTGTGACCTAATTAAAATTAAAAAGAAAATAAATCATACATAACTATTTTATTTCCTTTAATTATCAAAGGTATGCAAGGTTAAATCTCTTTATAAACAAACAGAAAAAAAATTTGAATTGCTCAATAATTTTTTTTTGCAACAATGCTTCCTTTGAATTTCCTAGATTGGGAATGATCAGAAATACAGTGACAGTAACTCCAAAAAGAAAAAGAGCTTGAATCAACATACATGCTCATAAGTTTTTGGTGTGAAATAACCAGCAAACCCTTTTTTTTTTAATATAGACATCAGCAGCTATCTCCATGGAATCTTTTAATGGAGATAGATACCAGATTCTTTCTCTATGTAAATTTTTGCTCGGAAAGAGCCAGCGATACAGTATCATGTTTTCAAACATTATTTAAGCCTAGAAGTTATAAATTTAAGTTAGGTTCTGTAGATCCAACTCTTTAGTTGTAAATTAAATAGAGGTAGTTCCCCAGTGTAATATCCTGATTATTCATAGAGCTAAATCTAGAAATAAATAGTATTTATTCCTTGCTTGCAAATTGATAAAAGATTGGCTTTCCTTTTGACTAAATGTACAGTTAAACCCAGTTGAACACTATGTGCAAATGTGCATGATGATTAGGCTGTACCTAGGTTTAAGGCCTAATCTATAGATCTATTATTTTGTTATAAATCTGACTTAAGAGAAGATAGGCCTGCATAAAAATTTAGATATAGTTATAGATTTTGACCTTCTAGACATCTCTAAGATCTAAATACCTGAGGGCCTTTTCATGTTCTTAAAAACAGTATTATTGCAGAATTTTGAAAACGAGAGATTTTAAAATCAAGAGCCATTTTTCTGATTGTTCTGAATCCTATATACAGCTTTTGATCGTAAATACAGCATCGCAAATCGATATAATATATATCATTATGACAGAGATAGTTATATCTACAGTAAATTTACCAAAGTTACCTTAGAATTCTTTTTCTATCTAGATCTAGATCAAAATCGAGATTTTTGAAAAAAAACTTTGGCGCATGGTAATAGTGAGCAGCCACCATATTAACTATTTGCATGCATGGTTTTTGCAGCAGTAGGCCTACCTGCAGCTTCTCTTACTCTGTCAGCAGAGAGGGTAACTTGTGCTTATAATTGTTTTTTTATAGCTATTGTATCACTACATGGCAATTTGCGTTCATATTTGCGTTAAATGTTAGATTTATCCACACATATGAATGTAAAATTAATATCACATGTAATCTAATAATACTGAAAATACCACCATCATCATTATTATTCTATCATTATTATTATTATTACTATTATTGATATGATGATGATGATGCCCCTGGGGTCAGAATTACCCCTACTACTAGATCTACTGTAGCTGCAACTGCTGCTACTGCAACTGTTACCAATACTATCCCCCCACTCCCAGCAGCCTGCTGCTGTGTTACTAGATCTAATACTAGATCTATATTCTTAAACAATGATCACCTTCAGTGTGACTGAGATGGTTGAACTTCTCATAGTATTTTACTACATCTAGATCTATAGATCTAGAATCTAGTACTAAATATGTTAGTCAAGAACTTTTTTTTTTATGTCCATGCACACACCATGTCCATGGCCTGTTAAAATGTACATGTCCGGTAGTTGCAGCACTTTAAAGCTCTATTTTGTGTAATTCTCTTTATTATACTATAGAATTATGATTTCATATATTTAAACTTTTTTAGAAAGTGTTCAAATATAATATCTAGATCTAGATCTAGATCTAGATTAGATCTAGATTTAGATCTAGTCAAAGAGGCGAAATTTTTAGCTTTACTGATCAGCCAAAAACAGTGCACCGCAGGTTAAAATCCAGAAGAATAGCAGATCCGCCGCGGAGCTGTTATTTCCACAGAACTAGATCTAGATATGGCCACTTCGCTCTTGAAAAGATTATATTTATTAAGATCTAGATTCTAGATCTAACTCTTCTAGAGTCAAGAAAATGTAAAACTAAGTAAAATCTGAATCTAAATTTGACTCAGACAAAATCACGAGCTCTAATATCACACTACAGGAACTTATTACCCTTGGAAGCTAAATCGAATGCTGACGTCAAAAACTTTAAAATTCTGGGAATTTCAGATCAAAGCATAAATAATATATAACAACCTTCAGTTAGAACTTGCAAAAATAGACTTAAAAGCATAACAGTCAGCTGTTTTTAGTGTTTTTTCTCCTGTCAGTTATCAGTTAAGTCAACACTCACTATGCCCAATGCCCAAGCCTGTTACAGAAGCTTACGCAAAAGTGTAGCTTTGCCAGGATTGGCCAGATTTGTCCAAGTTCAGCTGGAATCTAAAAATAAACAAACGGGAAAACATAACCACTTAAAAAGCAGGATGTATACGATTTTTTTCCTCGAAAATACAAAGTAAAATAAAGTAAATTACAATATAAAACAGATTACTAGGTTATATGACTTGCTCTGTCATTAATACAAATTAAATAAGTGCTCAATTGAGTATTTTCTCGACAAGCTGTAACCAATGCCAACCCTTACAACAATGCCATAATTATATCCTGTTTGATTTTAAGGGGGTGACAAAATGTGTGAAGGTTGAGATCGATAAGTGGTCTAGGGACACTTCTTAGAAATTTTAAATTCTAGAGAAGGCCTAATGACGAAGCAGAAGCTCGCCCAAAGCCTCAGAAGGGATCTCTCTCTCTCTCTCTCTCTCTCTCTCTCTCTTTCTCTCTCTCTCTCTCTCTCTCTCTCTCTCTCTCTCTCTCTCTCTCTCTTTCTCTCTCTTTCTCTTTCTCTCTCTTTCTCTCTGTCTTTCTCTTTCTCTCTCTATTTCTCTTTCTCTCTCTTTCTATCTCTCTCTCTCTCTTTCTCTCTGTCTTTCTCTTTCTCCTTCTATTTCTCTCTCTCTTTCTATCTCTCTCTCTCTCTTTCTCTCTCTCCCTTTCTCTTTTTCTCTCTCTCTTTCTCTTTCTCTCTCTTTCTCTCTCTCTTTCTCTTTCTCTCTCTATTTCTCTATCTCTCTCTTTCTCTCTTCCTCTCTCTCTTTCTCT
>BLXT01002832.1:1496766-1508534 GCA_019648995.1 Plakobranchus ocellatus
TATTATTATTATTATTAATATTATTATTATTATTATTAATATTATTATTATTATTATTATTATTATTTTATATTTCTTTTAAATATTATGTTTTTATTTTCCGTGAATCAAGTCACAGCTTTTCACCCATTCTTTTTCCTCTGGCCATCTCAGAAAGATGTAAACCATAACTAACTAAGCTGCGCCACAAAGTCCTGATACTGATATTGACAACGGTAAATAATTTTATAATGTTATTTTTTTTTGTTCGTATACTCGTTCTTACTAATTTCTCCAGATATATATGTATTTACTCTTAAGCTCCGTACAACTGGATTGCTAATGAGATTGACACTGAATGTCTCCCGTGTCGTATCGATGTTCTTTATTTTAAAATTTCATTTTTCTGATGTCTTATTCAATTTTCGTTATTGTCTAATGAACATTTCATACAAGTTCGAAAAAAATGTTCGTATTATTAATAATCTTAAGCCTGTTACCCTACATAGTTTTCCGTGCATGTAATGATTATTTTGTTTAAAAAAATGCATTTACATAATTACAATCAGATTTTATTTGCTGTGAGTAGCGAGTACAGACCAGTAAAACTTGTAAATAATAGTTAGTGCTTCATTAGGAAAGCCTCATAAAAATATATTACCCTCCTTAGAGCTGACATCCAGTCGCTTTTCTACTTTCCTCTTTTCTTATTGGCTCTAAAACATCTAAGGGAATCCTAAATTTGGGGACTTTGGGAGGGACTGTATTCCTCTTTAACTTTCAGGCTGGTTTGATTTTGTTTTTATCCTCAACAAGATGGTCTCAATCTCTTGTCAAGCCAAGGTATCGGTGGCGGGCTTAGACTCGAACCTGCCCCTGCAGATCTCGGGGCGAGTGAAGTAGTTACTGTGCCATCAACGTCCCAATATTTTTCAGACAAACGAGAAACGAGAGCAAGTAAAAGAAGAGTAAGAAAGTGTCATGAATCCCATTCATTGCTTGGGGATCTAAGGTTTTCTTTGCTCTGTTCAGGGCAGCACCCACACATTTGCTAATCCCTGAGCCACAAGCGCCTCATGAGAAAAAGATTATTTGAAAATATCAATCAATGTAGACATAAGGTAAAAATTCGAATCACAAATGAAATTATCTCCATATCTTTTCTGTTGACGATCCTGTACAGTCCACTTACTTACTTGGTATTTTGCATAGGTTCAGTATAGATTAAAATCAATACTAAATTGATTGCTCCCGTCTAGTTCTAGATTACCAGTGAAATAATTGGAATTTCTAAAATACTTTTTGAACTCGAACATTTACTTCTTAGGTTACTTAGGTACACTCATATATTCCTCTCTCACGAAATCATTTCTTTTGGACTTTCCTAAGCAACTGTCTTTTCATCTCTTTGCAGACGTATTTTTATTACTCTGTGAGTTATATTCTAATGTTGCAGATATGCAGAATCAGTACAGTAATACCTTTGAAACAAAGTAGTGGGAAAAGATAGGTAAATCGAAAGGGTATATAATAATCGATATAAATTAACGCAGCGAATAGTACTTTAAATGTAATCATGTCAAGCAATACTGCTATGTTTTTTTGTTGCTTTTTTTAGTGGAATTTTGTTTTAATGTTTCCTGTCCTGAAGTTTATACATGTATTACCTCTTACAGTTTAGGTTTTTATATTTATTTCTTCTTTACTCATGCTGTGGTCATATTCACAACAAAATAAAATCAGGCTTTTAAGCCCTGATCAGGCTTAGATGTCAATAAAGGGTTCGAACTGAAATTCACATGTTACTGCAGATCTTAGGGTAGGTTTGCTGGTCATTGTGACACTGAATGGATCAAAATCAGTGTTATTGGTAAAGGTGATTTTTTTCCTTTTCTCGAGATCTTAGCAAGGCAACAACGGTCAACATATTATTACATTAGCCTTTGCCTCTTTTTTTTTATTTTAATTGAATTTGAAAAAAAACCCCAATGTTTGCGGATTTTTAACCCAGTTTCTTCAAAGGTGACCTTTGACAGCATTTGCCCATAAAAACTCTTGCTCTAATCACTTTAGTGTTAACTTGAGCAGGATTAATTTGCAAACCCATTCTTATGAAATGAATGGTATGCCAGAAATTGCTTGCAGAGATATAAAATGGAATGTTAAAAAAATGATTGATTTTATTAAAGGGGTTTTTTTTTGCACATTAACAATGGCTTCCTTAAAATTTTTTTTTTTTTTTTTTTTTAAATCTCCAATCACTTTCTATTTCTTTTTTCTTTTTAAACCTATTTTGGGCAACTCCTTTCACATGGATCAGTTATATTTGAGTACTTCAGATATTTGTTTTAAAACGAGACGTAATATTTTTATCACAACATAAAACATGTAAGGAAAAAAAGTGGTCATATGCCAAATAAAGAAAAACTAACATAAAAAAGAAGAAGGAAAATTAAAAACTGATTTTTTTTTGTGCCATCATTTATTCCGAAATTTCATTCATGTCTCGCCTTATTCTCTCACTCAATAATTCTTCAGTCATCCAAAGTTCAGATATCATACCAAACCCTCATGCTACACTCAAATCAACATGAAAAAAATTTGATGCATTATTTACAGTAGCATGAAAAATATGCCTTAGCATGAAGGCTCAAACATAATCTTATATCTTTAGCCCTTAATAAATTGAGTTTCAAGAAATCTGCTTTGTTGTCTTGCCATGTGTATTGATCATCACTTACATAGGAAAAAACATGTTTTAAAGTAGAATCTATCAATGCCAATGCTGAATTAAATAGAGAATGTCCTAAAAAAAAAAAAAGAAAAAAAAAGAGCACATTCCAAGCGATAAAATTTCAGTGCAATGTTTTGTCCACAGCTACCAGGTACGTATGGCTCTGATTTAGGACATTTTTAGCATCATGAGCCACAAAGAAGCACGGTTCACAGTTCACTAAATGGCTTTTAACCTGAACAGTCATGGAAACAATATACATTGACATTATCAGAGGCAGCCTTGCTAGGCAGCAAGTCTCAACATCCAATACAGCCCAGTAGATTGTAAAGTGCAAGACCTATCAAAAGTGTAATCTGCAGCCTTCTATGGATATAAGAGCTAGGGTTAGTGGAAAAACATTTCTGTTTCAGTTGCCAATATAGCCTCCTTTTTTTTCTTTCAATCTACTAACTCCTTCCCCGTCTCAAACCTTTTTGTCTAAAAAGCAAGTTCATCTTCAAAGCCATAAAGCCATAAACACAAGTTTTCCTGGTGAACTCTTTAGGGTGATCACTTTAGGTTTAATTTTGTATTGTTTTTATCGCTTGTATAACATAAGATTTTAAAAATAGTACAAAGATCTTACTGTGCAATGCAACATTCTCCTTGCTATAATTGTAAAATAATTCAGATAGTTAAAAAAACAGAAACGAGAAACATATTAAAACAAGGTTGGTGATTATGTTTGTTTACTATATATCATTCATATAGTAGCCCCAAAAAGCTAACTTAAAAGATATGAAAAGAACACTGGTGGTTGTGTTTATTTACTTTCCAACTCCTTTTCTTCATCCACCAGAGCATCTTCAAGCTACATGGACTTATTAATTTGTTTCCGAGGGTGCCACATTTGTATATTTCTCTTACTTCTATTAAAATTTATTGATGTAACTAGTTGGCCAAAAAAGATGACTAGACAGGAAAAGTACAGCATCCATTTGTATTTTTCACACCAGCTCCTAGCTCTTTTCCTAGTATTTCATATTTAACCTCCAATTTACCTTAACTAATCTCATGAATATTGTGGGCTCAAAGCAGAAAGACTGATAAACCTTCTTACAGTAAACAATTGAGGAGTTCTACAAAAAAAAAAAAAAAATGAGTCAAAATTATTAAAATTTTACATCTTCAAATCTTACCACCTTTAATCATCTGAAAATGATTAGATGCAGCAAACATTTCAACCTTCGCCTTCTTTTTGCTTTGTCTTCTAACTTTCCTTACAAACCAACATGGCATTAGACATAACAATAATGAGTAAAAAAAAGTAAAGAAAAATGACTGGATATATCACAATTCCATGTTTCGCCCCTCTATGCTCATGCCAACAGCCTTCTGTGTCTTGTTCAGCCGTTTTTTGTCCAGGAATGATCTTTTGTGCCTCTCATAGCGGCTTATCTTTTTCTTGGATGCACCCTAAATAAGGGAAACAACATAAGGAAAGGAGGAAATGGTCAAAATTGATTTTGAAAGAAAAAGCAAACTTTCTAAATAAAAACTATCTAGCACTTTGAAAAGAATGATTGACAGCTATTTATGCAAAAAATACATTTTCAGAGTTACGACTGGTTTTTAGAATTTCACCCCAGTCATCTTTCAGACAGGTCTCATTCTTGGTAAAATCATAAGTTGTAGGAGTGCTGATGTTTTGCTATTGAATTTGATGACATTTGTATGTTTGTTGGCTACAAAATAATTTTTTGCTGTTTATTAGTGGATCTTTGTCTATGTCTAAACTTTGCTGGATAGAATGAAAAAAAAAAATGTGGTAAAATGGATAGAAGTTGTAGATTACATCTAGGTCAAGGTCAATTAATAACTAAAAATCCAAACTTATTATACCAAATAAATAATCCCAGCTTACAAAGAATTATTTTTACTCTATTTGAGAATCATTATCATTATATCAATATTATCATACTATCAGTAACAGAATGAAGGCAATTTAGCTAGGTAAAGACAATTTTAAAATTCTAATTTAAACAAAAAAAAATTTACAAATTAGTTGCCTTTTAAACTTGTCAAGAACTGCAAGCACTTATTAATACTTTTGGATCATGGCAACCAAGTTTTAATTCATGTGCTCTAAATCAGCAATAACTTTTCATTTATAATGAAAAATGGACAAACAAGCTGTGCAAAGAAAATGTACTCCATTTTCACATTATTTACAGCACAGCTGTAAACATTCTTGCATCAACAATCATCTCTTTTTGTGCTTGCATGAAGGGAAGTTTCATGGAAAAAAAATTTGCACATGGACAATGATGGTAATCCATGAACTAGGGTCTATGTCTTGCTTTTGATGATGATAGAACATGTTGAAGAACTCAGAGAGCAAGTCATAAGCCTGAGAAAAACTTTGAAATACAATATTTAAAGGTTGCCCCTGTGTGTCTTTTTCACACAGCTTCACTGTACACCAGCAATCCTACTACAATCACCTTAGCTGGAGGTTGGTATTCTGAGCTGGTTGTGGGTCGTACAACATAGTCTCTATTGGAGGGCATTGGCACACGAGCCCTGTACACCCAGCCAGGATCACCAGGTCGCAGAGCTCTGAGGGATAAACAAAAAGATCATGTACAAAATTATCATCAAAACTGAGAGTTCTAATTCTGTATGTAAAACACACAATTTACATTACAAAAAACCAGGGATGCCCTCTGTCATTGGAAAAAAAAACATAACTTTTCGAGGGACTCTGAATACTTTGAAAACAAAACCATGACAATAATGCTGAGGAGGAGCTGGAACATCACAAAAAGACGAAGGTAGGGTTAAAACTGAAGAAAAGACATCTCTGAAAACTTTTAAATTTAAAAACTGGGATGATTTTTAAGCAATGTCAATGACCAAATGAATAGTGTAAGCACTATAACATCATTCTTCATTTTGAGGACTTTTAGGCCCAGATCTGTAACTTGATATGTAAACCAGATATGAAGATTAGCAGGGATCATGTAATGGAACTCCACAAAAATAAACTTTCATGGGGGTTTGTATGGTAATATTGATATATCCATTCTCCCTCTCCCCCCCCTCCCTTTCTAAAAAAAGAAAAAAGCCTGGCGATCATAAAATCCAAAACTGGGATATCTGGGGTCAAGACCAATGTCTAACTAGATTCCTAGTAGATATAGCAAGGTAGACTGCAGTCTTAGCCATTTATATAATAGTAATAATAATAATAATAATAATAATAATAAATAATAAAACTTGTGTTTTGGAACTCACTTTTTCTCACCAGCCAGAGCCTTGTCAATGTCTCTTCGGGGCGTCTGACCTCCCTCCAGACTGTGAAAATAATTTATTTAGATTTAATGCACTGTAACGAGCGGATGTCATGAATAAGAATCCAAGCATTTAAATTAAGAATTATACTTCATTTAAAAAAAAGAAAGAAAATTTTTAAAATATACATCTTGAGTTACACAATTTTGTCACAATGCTATCACAAAGGCCTATTTTTAATCGAGTCTTCAGAAAAACACAAAACTCTGATAGATAAATAATATTCTTGACTTTGAAATCCCTTATCCCCCATATCTATTTTAATTTTGTTGCAATAAAAAAAAATCATGGTTGTTCCTCAAAAAACTTACACATAATAAGGTTGGGGGTAGAAATACATATACATACATACCTTGGAATCTATTCATACAATCGCTAATAAATATAAAAAATTTATAAATGAACAAAACTACAGAGTTCTGAGTGCAGCACTTTTTTTTCTTCATTATTCAGCTTGAGGAATCAAATGTTCTAACAGTGCAGAGGAAATTTGTCCTATGAGTTCTTCTTAAAAAGATTCAAGTTCACCAGAATGGTGAGGAGGGTATTTGAGATGAGGAAAGCATTACCTAGTCCGTCTCCTTTTTGGCAGTTGATCATAATCTCTTTGTTCCCTCTCTTCCCTGGACAAGTTCTTGTAATTTGATGTCAGACTGAATATTGGACGTGACCATTCATCTGTAGAATTTACAGGGATAGAAATTAATTAAAAAAAAAAAAAGAATAAAAAAATACACAACATCAGCAGCAGAAGAAAGAGGAGGATTAGAGAGAGAAAGAAAGAAAGAAAGGCGAGAGAAGTCACCACTCACTGCAGGTAAAATGGATGACGAAGTATAATCTAAGAGGTCTTATGGCGGGTTTTATGTCTTAGAAACTTATTACATATCCAAGTTTCTTTACTACTTAATTGACTCATTCTCATAAGATGGTGTAAAGAAGAAAGTCTTTGAAAAATGTCTAATTTTTGTTTTTTCCTTTTTAAGACACAGTAACTTATGTCACGTTTAAAAGATTTTAAAACTAGAAACTATAAATGAAAAGAAAGAACTTTCTTCTCCTTTTTTCCCCCCAATCCCTGACAGATTGAAGATGATATGGATATTGTTTGAAACAAAAATTCAGTCTGAATTTCCAGGCAACATGCACCGAATCCAAGCCCACCTTTTAAGGACCAGTTAATTGCTTTCCCTTATCTAAACAAAGCAACACATTTTTTTTTCCTCTAGAATTGGAAAAAGCAATGAGAATGAAAGATGACTATGATAGACAGAAAATGGAAGTTCATAAAAGAAAGAAAAAAAAAGGGCAAGGGAGAGAAGCAGACAGAAAGAGTTAGAAAGCAATGAATTTCTTATTACTCACTTATCAGCTTTCCTGCTATGATTTTGTTGTTTTTCGTTTCCTTTGGATGTTTGAAAAGGTACATTATGGCTTTTCCAATCCCACTGGATTTCAGAAGGTCGGAGTGCAGCGCAGGAAACTGGGAGCAGAAAAACAAAAAGAGTTCATCAATTTTAAGCCAATGTAAGGGCCTTTATCTTTGCTATGACAATACTGCAAATGTTAGAAATCGGAAAGAAAGGCACTTTGTATGCATATAGTCCATCCATGAGGAGGTGATATCAGGCTTTCAGGCCCTCACCAGACCAAGGCATTGGGATGAACTCAAACTGGAAATCATAACAAAAAAGTTCCTGATGACCCCAGGTTGGATTTGCAAGCAATAATTGTGCCAATCATATTACAAGAAGAGACACTAGGTATTCATACTGTGCATGTTCAAAAATTCATTCTGACAAAATAGAATAAATGTTTTGACCCAGGCCTTTTTCAAATATACTGCACTCTTTACAAGTTTTAGAAATATTGACTGCCCCAACTATTTTTAGCTGGTCTTCATAATTTATAAAGATTTTATGTTTCTTATATTATTCTTTTACTTTTTTTTTTTTCTTTGTCTTTTACTGGTACTCAATTCCTTTCATTTGCTATGGATAAATTAAAAAAAAATGATTAGAAAAGTAAACAAACTTGTAAGACTTTTGTAAAAGAGAAGAACATTGATCTTCATAGTATTATTATACTTTTGAAAAACCCATTCAAACCTCGTTGCCATTCACAACAACATTTACCTACTGCTCATGGGGTCTTTGTGCACCTGACAATTCCTATGTTACTTAGATCAAGCCATCATAATTCTTGCTAGGGCATAATATACGCACCTGTTGTAATATCTGTAGCAGTTGCTCTCTAATGTTGAGATGTGGCAAACTTTTGTCTGGCAAGGGGGCAAGCCACTCCTAAGAAAAATACAATATGCATAGGAGATTTTTTAAAAAATTATCATAAAATTCAGTTTAAACCCTAACAATTTTTTGTTTGTTTTTAAATGGGCAACTGCAAACTCAAAACTTATGAGAATTTTGAAAAAAATCTTTAAAAAAAAAAGGATCCAAAAAATCCTTAACAGATAGAAAAGAGACTTACCAGACACACAAAAATTCATAACCTACTTTTTTTTAAAAATGTGCCAAGTCTACAAAGATTCAGAATATGTTGTCCTCTTACTAACTTTCTGTTTCTTTGAAAGTGCAATGAATTTGACATAAAAATCTGAGAATCCACTTCGGAGGCTTGGAGTATATGAAGAAGAAATCAATCTCCAAGGTCCAATATTTGCAAGATTTTAGAACGTACAAGTTAGGGGTGCCCACATATAATAATTTTTCTTTTTTTTGGGGGGGGAGAAGTCAAAGAGACCCCCCCCTTGAAGTAATGAAGAAAACAATAAAAACGAAATGATCAACTTGTAAGAAATGTTTACCTCACTACAAACAGCATGTAACAATCCCACAAAATGAGTCAATTTGCAGATACATACATAATTTACTTTATAGTAAGAACTCTGAAACTAAAAAAGTTAAAATGCGTCTTTTCTCTTTAGGGATAACTTTTTACAGTCATATATATTTCAGACATTCTGTATAAATAAAGCAATGGTTAATTCTACTTGAAACATTTGTTTAAAATATGATTTTTTTTTCTAATTCAGTTGTGTAGATGCGCAAGTCAACACACTTTATGGACCTCCTACACATATAACTATTTTAATATTAACGATTATCGGAAAAAAAAAAAAAAAAAGAGTAACAAAATAAACTCAGTAATAAGACTAAAAATGTTGACCCTCACAGTGATAGCTCCAAGGATGCCAGATTCGAGAAAAATCCCATGGAGATCAGATCTAAAAAGAGAAGAGAAAACATTTTACTTTATTTTTAAAGGCACACAAATGTACACAAAAGCAAAGGTGAAAAACTGCTTTAGAACTCTTAACTTTTTGTTGATGCAAAACTCAATTTGTTCAAACAATAAAGCTATTTAATCAATAATATGAAAAGGCTCTAGGATTCTAGACTGAAACCTTACAAACACTTTTATACCAGTTATACAAGATTCAAAACTGCTACCTTTTATTGACAAAAAAAAAAAACAAACAAAAAAAAAACACAAAGAGCCCGTCTAATTCGCATTTTAATTAGCTTTACACTCACTTTTTCAGCTGATTGATCACATAGGTCAACATTCTAATCTTGTTAATGGCCAGCTGTCTCTTTTGATTCAATTCTCTGTCCATCTAGAAGTTGGAGAGGATTTTCCCCCAAAAAAATTATAGAGGGAACAATTTTATGAGTAAACAGCTAAAAAAAATAATGGAATGAAAAAATTAATGTTGCTCAGACCTCATATTGTATTGGAAGTTCTCTTTCTCCCTTTAATTCAGAAGCTTCACGCTCAAACATTTATCGTAATCTAAAGAGTAATAACTAATAGTTAAAAGTTATTTTTTTACATAAAAAAAAAAAAATGCCCTTGACCTTCTAAGCACTCAAGTCTTTTAAGAAGCCTAAAAATTACTTTGCAAATCCATTGACTTTATTAATACAGTTGCAAATTCTTTGTCACACCATTTGTTGCATTAATACAGTAAGCACTTTCACTCCCTTGAAACCATGGTTTTAAAAAAAAAAATTTTTTATATATATTTAAAACCTTTTAAAGAAAAAAAAATCAGCTTTTCCTTTACCACGAGTTTTCCATTTAAAACTTTATAACATGAAGATAACAAAACTTTCATTTTCAAAATATGGCTAAGGAATATGATCAATAAAAAAACTCACATTTGCAGCCTCTTTCATTTTGACAATAAGATCAGCGATTAAGTCATCATTATCATTTATGAGATCCACATCCTTTCGCTTTCTCCGCTGCTTTTGCATCTCCTCTTTTTTCTTAGCCATCATCAGATCAAAATCTGATACAAACATGCTTAGTTTGCAGAAGGGCCGTGGCAAAAGAGGAACATGAGGATAGATGGAAAAATATATCGCATTAATAAAATTAATAAAAATTGATTATTTTCAAATTCCCATCTGTACCTTAATGCATTTGCCAGGTGTAACTTTTCATGGAAACCTACTGAATCTGCTCTCCATAGAGAATTACAGAAAATTACACTTAAATTTTACTCTCTGTGATTCTATTTCACTGTGATCTTTAATGCCTCATTTTGAAAGCACCAGTCGAAATACTTCATTTCTAGTTTTATTTACATTCTCTTTTGCTACACCCCCCCAGAGTCTACCACAATTCATTTTGCTATCTAATAAATTAGAAAACTTCTTCCATCTTTATTTCTATGGGTTCATCCATAACAAATTCTCAACCTTTTCCGTAATATGTCAAAAGACTCACCCAGACTCCCCATCTTTCCTCAGCTCATCAAGATTTTCATCCGAGTCTGCTCCAGCATCTGGATCCACGACTCCATCATCTGGAATGCCTGTGGCCCCATCCTCATTTTCATCATCAGATTTAATGGCTGAAAAAAGAAGTACATCAATTTACTTAAAGGTACTGCTCATGTTTTGAGTAAAAAAGAAACCAAAATTAAAAAAAAAAGCCTTGAAAATTCAAAGCTAAAAGATATATATATGTATATACATATATATATATATATAAATTTTTTTTTTATTTAAAAACATTTTTTTTTTAACCCTAGGTGACCCACAGTATTTCTCATCTTCTTCTGGGTAACACAATCATAATAAACTTTACAGCAGAAGATGACCCATACAAAAACACAAATAACATGCACAGAACTGCAATGCTTTTTTACAACTGGAAAACACAAGGCATTGTCTTCCTTACCTGAGAGGTCAAGAGAGATTACAAAGCAAAAGTTATATTAAATTTTATACTAAAAAAAAAAATTACACAAACTTTCACATCTTCCAAAGAAATAATCCTATCACTATAGAGAGCTATACCCACAAGGCTATCTTGGCTATTCCTATGTCCAAACCTCCCTCCCCACCTTTTCAGATATGCTTTTGTTTGACCTTCCTTTTTTCTCAACTTGTTACTATTTCTGTTGAAACGTCCAATTTTTTTTCCATGATGTTTCTGAGATGAAAGACAGAATGAGACACTGAAATTAAAAAAAAGTCTCTCTTTGTGAATTTCCCCATCTCTTCTTTCATAGCATAAAAGATCTTGCGAACAGTTTTATTTTGAACGCTTAAACCAGTGATACAGCCAGAAATGGCATACACTTAAGTTAAAAATGGTCAAAAAAAAACTGGAGAGAGATGTAACTCTGTGTCAAGATGTTGGAGTTCTGATTTTTCAAAAAGTAGCATTGAAAAGAAGACAA
>BLXT01002832.1:1510724-1523643 GCA_019648995.1 Plakobranchus ocellatus
AGGAAAAAAAAAAATTATAATAATATATATTTTTTTTTTAAAGCTGGAGTCTTTCTCTGGAAATTAAAAGTGACAGTGAGTATAAAAGACAAATTTAGATCTAAATATTTTGATCTAGATCTATCTATTAAAAAAAAGATAAATTTTGAAATGTGAAGGATCTTAAAACCTCCAATTTTTTTCTCTTTGAAATGGGAAAAAAAGAGTGTTGAAATCTTGACTGTGATCTCAATTCCACCTTTAATCCAGATTCTAGATTAGATTTGTTGCCTACACCTAATAAAAGCTTATTTCCCTAAATTTCAATTCATTTTCTAAAGAAAAAAAAATTTGGTCTATTGCAGGGCCTAAATTTTTGGCTGTTTTTAAATTAGGTATGTTATTAGTGCATCTATTAGATTATATTTTTCTATTCTAGTATTCAAAAAGATCGGGCTTTCTGTTTGGTATCTTGTTTACAATGGATGATCAATGTGACACATTTGTAACAGCTCTCTAGCAGTAAAAAATGGATACCGGAAGTGATAATATTTCGGGATGTGTTCATTTAGTGAGGTTTTTATGAGAAAAAAAAGACTAGTGAAAATCACTTGCTCTGTGTTCTTTTTGCGGGATTTTTAACTGAACATGCGGGATTGCGGGACAGAGGCAAAAATGCGGGATTTTCCCGCAAGATGCGGCGTTGTAGGCAGGTCTGTAAAGGTACTGCTCATGTTTTGAGTAAAAAAGAAACCAAAATAAAAAAAAAAGCCTTGAAAATTCAAAGCTAAAAGATATATATATATGTATATACATATATATATATATATATTTTTTTTTTTTTTTAAACCCTAGGTGACCCACAGTATTTCTAATCTTCTTCTGGGTTACACAATAGTAATAAACTTTACAGATGAAGATGACCCATACAATAACACAAATAACATTCACAGAACTGCAATGCTTTTTTACAACTGGAAAACACAAGGCATTGTCTTCCCTACCTGAGAGGTCAAGAGAGATTACAAAGCAAAAGTTATTAAAATTTTATACTAAAAAAAAAAATTACGCAAACTTTCACATCTTCCAAAGAAATAATCCTATCACTATAGAGAGCTATACCCACAGGGCTAGCTTGACTATTCCTATGTCCAAACCTCCCTCCCCACCTTTTCAGATATGCTTTTGTTTGACCTTCCTTTTTTTTCAACTTGTTACTATTTCTGTTGAGACGTCCAATTTTTTTTCCATGATGTTTCTGAGATGAAAGACAGAATGAGACACTGAAATTAAAAAAAAAAGTCTCTCTTTGTAAATTTCCCCATCTCTTCTTTCATAGCATAAAAGATCTTGCGACCAGTTTTATTTTGAACGCTTAAACCAGTGATACAGCCAGAAATGGCATACACTTAAGTTAAAAATGGTCAAAAACTGGAGAGAGATGTAACTCTGTGTCAAGATGTTGGTGTTCTGATTTTTCAAAAAGTAGCGTTGAAAAGAAGACAACCCCCCTCCCCCCCAAAAAAACCTCAAACTTTTTAAAGAAGAAGTAGCTTATTTAGATCTAGTTTTGAGATAATTATACACATAGAAACGATTACTGCCACAAACAACTGTAGGGCACTTTACAACAACATACTTAATCAGGTCTACATTACAAGTAGATATGCCAAGCACATACTTACCACTTTTTTTCTTTTTCTCCTTTTTTGGAACTTCACTGGCATCAAAGCCCTCAAACTCTTCATCCTCGTCACTAGAGCCAAAAATGTCGGCAAAAAGCTCATCTTGCCTACAAGTAATAAAAAAACCCCAAATAACTTCAATTGAAAACAATAATGGTGGAGAAGTTGCAAATGTTTTCAGAACTAGAAAAAGAATTTTGCTTCACTAAAACCTGACTTCTAACCGCTAATTACATTGAGTATTAAGTCACAATTATGAAGCTGAAAGGATTCAAATTTCACAAATTTCTTTTACTTAAAAGAAAAAAATAAGATTAATGCTGAAAGAGAATAAATGCTAACATTAAATAGACAACAATTCTATAACTTACTCTTGGCCACCTTCATTGCCATCACCTTTACCTGGAAAAGATAATATAATGAAAGCAAATCAAACATTAAAATACATACATTTTTTGTTTGTTTCTAAAACTATCAAAGGAAGTAGAAGAAATAAAAGTGAGAGATCTGCATACACTTTTAAATTGCCTGATAAAAAATTGAATTGACCTTTTCACTGAGTCATCATCATCATCAGGTGCCTTGCTTTACAGCGTTGGCGATCATGGTCCTCCACTTTTTCCTGTCCTTTGTCGCTTCTATTGCTTCCAACGATTTCCCTGCCTTCAGCCAGTCTGTCAGGCCTTCAATGAGCTTTTCTCGTTGTTTTCCCCTACTGCGTTTTCCTTCCAACATTCCTGTTGTTACAAGATTCTCCAACTTTTCTCTTCGCATAACATGGCCGAAAAAGGTTGCTTGACGTTTACGGATTTTGCTTATGAGTAGTCTTGTTGTATGAGCTTCCTCTAAAACTGTGTCATTTGTCTTCTTTGCTGTCCATGAGATTCGCAGCATTCTTCTAAGGAACCACATTTCCGTTGCTTCCAGCTTCTTCTGAGTCTGTTTTGATATTGTCCAGGCCTCACATCCATACATCAAGATGGGCTCTATATAGCACTCAAGGGCTCTTCTTCTTGTCCGGATGGATATGTTTTTATTTGTCAGAACTGTTTTCATTTTCTGGAAATTTGTCTTTGCTTGAGCTATTCTTGATGCAACTTCGCTGTTGTTTCTTCCGTCGCTTGAGATCAAGGATCCTAGGTATTTGAATTGGTCCTTTTGTTTCAACCTTGTTCCTTTAATATAGATGTTGATTATTGGCAATTCTTGTTTTCGACTGACAACCATTACTTCCGTCTTCTTTCTGTTCAATTCCAGCCCTTTCTTTTTGCTTTCTTCTTTAACTATGTCAAGTAGCTGTTGTAAATCTTTTTCGTTTTCTGCTATTAGAACAGTGTCATCAGCATATCTCAGATTATTGATGTTGCTCCCTCCTATTTTAATTCCAGGGTGTCCCTCAAGATTGCGCATGATTATTTCACTATAGAGAGAGAAAAGGTTTTCTGTCTTGTGACTACCATGATTTGCTTTGCAATTATACTTGTAGTGGCTTGCGATCCTTCTACAAGAGCAGTGCCCTTACTGGGCGGGTTGCCTCGGCAATTTGCTCGACGCAGTGAAGAGTCGACCAGTTCCAAAACTATTTTGGCTGCTCTCCTCTTCATCCCTCAGCTGCTTACCCTGAGTTCACGTGTCCCTGATCGGGGGGGCTAAGTGGGTATTCGACCTTACCCAAGGATCTCCCACAGGCTAGCGGAGGGAAGGAGACGCCTTACTTCTCCTGTTTATAGGGTAGGGTTTTATCCCTATGTCTCCTATACCGCTACCCTATACCTTTCATTGAGTAGACATATCTATACATGAGTAAACAAACAGTAAATAGATGTGTGCATAATATAGTTTTGACAATTCTAATTAATCAAGGCTTTTAAAATCTGTTTGTCTTAAAACAAGAAAAAAATACTTACCTTCCGCACGCGATTTTTTAGCACTGAAATAAAAAAAAAAGATATTGAAAACCCCTACAAATACATTGTTCAGGTGAAGAAACGGCATTTTGATCATTGTATAAATATTTTAAAAAAAAAATATTGCATGTGAAAAAAATCCCTTGTAAAATTTTTTTTCTTTTTAGCTTAAATTGAGAAAATATGTTTAATGTTTTGATAAAGCAACAAAAAAAACCAATAATAATAATAATAATAAATAAGAGGGAGCTTTATTCAAGATTTACTTTTTCCATTTAATATAAATACAAAAAAACTGAATTTATTAATAAGCAAAACTTTCTAGCAGGATGAACAGTCATTAAGTTACCAACCAGGACTTATGGAGATAAAACAATAAAAGACATAGCGCATAAAACTGATATAATGTGAGGCAGCCTAAGTAAATCAGGAACAATTCCCTCTTTGACCATATTGAGTTCCAAGTCATAAATAATGAACAAAATTGTAATTTACAAGAACAATACATGAGTCATTAAAAATTTCTAAATATCCACAGAAAATTGTGACTGATTTTCTTCAGTAGCCTCATCCTTGTTTGCATCCATTAGAGAAAGGCTTTGAAGAGGCAATCACTAAGATTAGCTGTGCAATTCTTGAAACAAAGCTAAAATTCTTGACAAGAAAAATGGCATGGCATACTTATTCTCTTTATCTATGATCAAATCATGTACCTTTCATCCTCACTGTCATTTTCTTTATCTGAAACTCTATTTGCTTGACTATCTGTAACAAGAATCATAAAATAAGCATGAGCAAGGCATCAAAAGATGGGGCATATATAGTCAGTGCAATCCTCTAATCTTTTTAATAGAGAGAACAAGAGCTCAGAAAAATTTCATAGAATATTTGTGAAGAGAGAAGCAAGAAATAGTGAAATACGTAATTCGACAGAAAGGAATGAAAAGGATTACACCGAGCTGAAATGTCTACACGATAAAGCTAATAAGGGGCTAAAATTATTGCTAGATAAAAATTACTGGGAAAAAAGGTTTTGTCATACGTAGATGAAAAACAGACTTGAACTAAAGTAATAATAAAAAATATTCCTAGAGATAGCCTTCCAGCTACAATAAATAGACCATCATATCAAGTGCCTTAATAAGCATTCCTCTCCAAACAGCTTAGTCTGCATCCATAAAAATTTTGCAAAAAAAAAAAAATGTAACTATGGCATCAAAGCTTCCTTTTATTTCTTGCCATACCTTTTGTTTCATTACTGTATTTAATCAGTGTTTTTGCCTTTTCTATGCTTCCCACTCCATGTTCCCGCACCCCCTGCCCCCCCTTTCCTCAAAATTAAATGTTGACCAATATCAATGTATCTGTAAAGCAACCACTCTTGATAAAGATTTATCATTTTCATATTCATGCAATTTAAGCAGCAATCAATGAACAATCCATAACTCAACTTTACACGAAATCCTCACCTCTAGAGCCTGATCTGGACCTTGACCTACTTCTTGACCTTGACCGTGATGGTGACCTACTTCCAGATCGAGCTCTTGATCCAGATCTGGACCTGCTACCTGACCGGGCCCTAGAGCCTGACCTTGAGCGACTCCTAGACTTTGACCCTCGTCTTGATCCTGACCCTGACCGAGACCTTGACCTTGACTTTGACCCAGCAGGGGAGCCTGACCTGCTCCTAGCATTGCTGCCTACTGGGCTTACAGGTGGAGACCTAGGACTGCCTGTTAGAAGGGAAAATAAAAAAAAAAGGACAATTAAGCATAAATTAAACACTTTCAGCACAGCATATGATGAAAAAAAAAACAAAAAAACAAAAGAAGACAACAAGTTACCTTCATCAGAGTGCTTACTTATAAAATCATTTCTTAGTGGGTTCTCAGTTTCAGGGCATTGTATTCTTAATGCTGGCACCAAACTATATGGCTAACCTCTATGCATAAAGAAGTGTCAACACTATCAAAGATTAGGATTCCCATTTTCATTCAATTCAGCAAACAGGTAATAAGACCCTGAATACATTTACAAATATTGATTTTTTTCTCTCAACCATTTTTGATTCAAGATGTCAACTTACTTGTGTAGACTCAAAATTTAAACCATTATGTAAAAATGCTAAACAAAAAAGATATTAAAACCAGGTTATCTATGTTGTATGAAAAAATTAAATTTCAAAGATCAATACATTTCCAAACACAAAAATTAATTCCAGATTTCAAACTTTTTTTTCCTTCATATAATTTATCCACCATTCAAACTGCCTAAACAGCACGTTAAAGAAAAAAAAAAAAAAGTACTCAGCATGGTCTGAACTTAAACTGCCAAAATTCTTCAACATATAATTGCTTCAAATACTGATAAAGACTTATTATGGATTTACCCGATCTGCTTCGACTCCGACTGCCTGACTTTGATTTGTGACTTCTTGCAGGCGACCCAGAGCGTGACCTGGAACCCCCTGAGCGAGCTGGGGAGGCTGAATTTGATTTTGACCTACTTCTAGCTGAGGGACTGGCTACAGGGCTTCCAGCTGGAGACTTTGGACTGCCTGTAGAAAGTGAAAAAGAGAAGCCATTGGTAATTATGTAGAATCTAGGAGTATACTATTCCTGGCAATACCATGAGCTTTTTTTTTAAAGTGATTTTTTCGATCCTAAAACCAGTGTTCTTGTTAAATTACTATAATCAAATTTTCAGTTTCATTCTTCAAGAAAATGAAAAAACGCATAAATGAGGAAGCTAAAAACTGTAAACCTTTAATCCCTTATATCATTTGCTTCTCGTAGACATTCTTTTTAAAACACATATAAACCTATGTGATGATTGGTTGGCCATTGTGTTATTGTTGTTCTGGCTAACCTGCGCGGACCTGTTTATTCCAGGTTCTAGTTTCAGCCTGAGATCGCCTACTTGTGGAGGGGCTAAATGATCTAAACAAACAAACCCCGTACTGCCACATTTGGATGATTTTTCTCTGTTAATTTTTCTGTCTAAGCTGTTCCATAATACTTTTGTGGATTTTTTCCTTTTCCTAACTCTTTCAAGACAAATTTTTTTTTCGGGGGGGGGGGAAAGAGAAGGTGAAGGTGTAATTCATGCCCAAGAGACAAGAATTGAAAGCCCCATCAGCGTAAATCTGGATGATGGTGAAAATTAGCGCCTATATAGCTACATGCGCTCAGAATGAGTTAATAATATCTTGAGTTTTCAGAAAAACATTTTTTTGATTGCCACAAAGCCTTGCGGTTTTGTTTTCTAAATAAAATTCTTAAAACTATGAACCATTCTCTGTCTCACTCTCTCTCTTTTTTTAAAGTTATTGCTCAGTATGGTTCTAAATGCTATAAATGAAAGCACATAAATCGTGTTACAACAATGAATCATTATCACAATTAATTTTTTACTTCTTAGCGACTAAGGATGAAAACACCTGCAGTGGAGTCTCAAAAAAGTCTAATTGTTTAAATTCAAAAGCCCATGCTGTCAGTAAAAACAGAACTAACCAAACTGAAAGGGAGACAAAGACAGAGACAAAAAAGAATGTGAACATAGGCCTATCAAAGGGGAGGTTGAGAGAGACTTTTAGTTTTGTTCCAGTCATTGTTTATATTGCCCTACCACATGCTTCTCGACAGAGCCAAGCCTAAACCTAGCAAAAGCTTGTGTGGTGGTATCAAGTGTCCAGCCAGTATGATACATTACAATTTACACTTGTTTCTCCAACTTGCTTGACCTATTAGATGATGCAGGTACACACTGTCATTGTACACACACCCACACCCACTCTTCCTCACAGTGTTGATTTATTTTGGCTTATCATTCCCAGCATGCCTTTGTGTTAGTCATACTATGCTCATTGGAAGTTATCAAGCACTACAGAGACATTAGTGCTTGATTTTGCTAACAGTGGATAAACTGCAATCTTACCAGTTGTTTTAGTCATTCTTAGGTGAAGACCACTGAAAATGGATGAAGTCAACCTTGCTTAAAGTCAGAATTGTTTATGGTCCCGCAGTGTTGATTTCATCAGTGTATTTACACACATTTTAATTAATCTGATCAAGAGAACGCCTACTCCTTTACACCCCTCACCTGATCGGCTGCGGGATCTTGATCTACTGCCAGATCTAGACCTAGGGTTTGACCCTGCTGGAGAACCTGACCTTGACCTCTGCACATTGGAACCAGCAGGTGAGGGTGACCTTGACTTCTGGGCATCTGAGCCAGCAGGAGATGCTGACCTTGACCTCTGAACATTGGATCCTGCTGGGGAAGGTGACCTCGACTTCTGAACACCTGACCCTGCAGGAGATGGTGACCTTGATCTTTGACTAGGTGAACCAGCTGGTGAGGCAGGCCCACTTTTGCTCGGGCTTCCTGTAAAGAGAAAAGCATAACTGAATGAATTTTAAAATATAAATAAAATGACATGAACTACGTAGCATCTGATTGAGGTGTACAAAGTGTATTGGGAGAGATATTATACCGTTTTTGAGTGGGCATGGAATCATCAAAAGCAACCAGTTTTTGATTGATTTATTAGAAAAATTGTATTTCCAGAAAAAAAAAACAAATAGAAACCAACAATTTTGAATGAATACGAGCTTTGCGGCATATTTCACGTTAAAATTAATAATTCAATATACATATTATTTAAAAATTTTTGTTTCATCCACAATTGCTACTTGGTGATTAATCTATTTTAATTTTTAAAATTTTACTTTTCACGCATCTTCAGTGTCCTTGAACTTGGTTATCTCTCTCCAAGCCCTGAGCTGTATAATGAATGTCATCTTACCTTCACCATCAACAGGTGATGCAGGTTGATCCTCAGCCGCAGAGCCACCATCTTCCTCACCACTCTGTGAATTGTTGCCTTCACCCAGAGCAGGTGCCTGTGTCTCATCATCATCTTCATTCTCTTCTTCAGCCTGTGGCGAGGGAGGGCCGTCCCCACTTCCTGCAGGAGATGCAGGCCCTGTGTCACTGCCTGCAGGCGACTGTGGTGCACTGCCCTTGTTTCCATCATCGTCATCATCATTATTATCGCCTTCGCCCTCTTCCTCCTCGACTGCTGCAGGAGATGTGGGATTATCGCTGTGTCTGGATTGAGGAGATCCTGATCTGCTTCTAGCAAGGGGGGACGGAGATCTACAGAAAGAGAAGGAGGATGTTTCAAGAGAGAGAAAATGGTCAACCACTAATAAACCTTGGGCAGTAAATTTTGAGAAACTATCCTCTCAGACTACAGAAAAACTAGATAAATCTACACAAAGATTTAGAAAAATTCATTGATCTAGCTACTGATTTTGAGTCAAAAAAGCATCATACAACATAAATTTGACTGTCCTTATATTACTTTACTTCTGAGGTTATTTTTTTCAATTACTCTGAGGAAGCCTGGAGGTTCAAGCAGTTTTCAAAATCATCTAATATGATGTATATCTTGTATCTATGCAGCAAATACATGGGACTTGGATATTTACTGATAGTCCTTTTTTTTTTTTTTTGCATTTAAAAGGGAAAGCTGAATATGTGTAGACAGGTGGATTTAAAGGCTTTTTTCCCTTTTTTTTCAAAATAATTTCATTCCACTGACCAAAAAATGCATCACAAAAAATGAGACTTGAGACTTTCATCTCGATAGCATTATGCCATATAATTAAACCAGCAGTATTTATAAGCAAATGGTTGTTAAGCATCGATTACATATTTCCATACTTTCTACATATGCTTTTCATGAAAATAAGAAAGGATTGAGTTGCATCTTTACCAAGTTGTAGGCCATATATAATATATATCTTTATAAGTGAAGTTCTTATATAAAAACATATTTAAGGTTGTCCTAGTGAACTAAATATTTTGTTTCATCATATGTCTGAATTTTTAGCCTAAAACTTCATACAATTGGTTCAATTGTTACTCTTTCAAAGGTTAACCTTGAAACCTACCTGCTGCCCTTAGGGCTTTGACTGTATGCTGGTGAGTTGACAGGACTCCCAGATGTCCTACTCGCTACAGGTGAAGCTGATCTACTCCTATCTCTATTGTTTTCCATATCCTCATCCTCCTCTTCTTGGCTTACCAAAGCACTTTCTTCATCCTGAAAAAAGAATACATACATCTCAACATTTCTGTCTTATGAAGGCTAGTTTTGAAGCAAACAAAACTTACTTTAAAAACATGAAGTTCACCCCCTCGTCCTTTAATTTTTTACTCCTGAACACAAATACTGCAAATCTACAATAAGAACCAAAATGTGATATTAATAAGTGGTTGCCTTTTGTCAACAGACTGACAAGCTTTAAAAGCTGTTAGGCCACTAAGTGTTGCTGCCAATTTGGCTTGATGATGTGCTGGAACAAATAATGTTAATCACTTATTTGAAAAGTTAATAAAAAAAAAAAATGTGCAGGAAGAGGGATGGTAAAATGTCTAGATTTAGATCCAGGGATACCAGTGGCCTCTGACAAAAAAGCAGGAAACTTATATAGTAATAAATAGTTTTCTCAAAGCTGTGGTTGAAGTATGATTGACTTTTAAGTTATAAAAATAAGGCAAAAAGTTGGAAATCCTGTTTAAATCTGTAAACTGGCATCCCTGTAGATCTATATTCTTATTTCATGAAGAGTATCCTTATTCTATTTTACATGAAAAATATAAAGCACTGAATTGGTATGGCTTAGCCAGATATGGATAATTTTAATGTTAACCCCAATTGGGGTGTAATATGGAGATCCATCTTGAATCTATCATGGGTAGACTTAACACAGAGCTATGTGGATGAAGTTGTCAAAAAACTAAAAGAAAAAAATATTTCAAATTAAAAGTAGCAGGCTTGCCTCTTTATGCATAATGAATAGGATTTTGTAACTTCAGCTGCCTCAGATCAGGGCTAAAAAAACACAAAAAATATGCAGGTAAATGGGATGTTTGGCATCAATGTGAGGGTGCAGATTTTATGCCATTCCTCCTTTCTTTACCAGCTTTCACAAACATAAGATTGTAAAATAGAAGACTGACTGCTTGAGGCCAGAGACGAAAATGATACAAACCCTAAATAATAAAAACTAAAAACTTGAGAAAGCATTTAGAGGGTTTTGTCATAGATGTCAAAACTCCATTCCATGCCATTACAAATCAGAGCACTCATGCACATGACATGTATTGCATGATGGAAAGAAGATTTGAGCTCAGCAATCCCTGATCATATTCATACGTTGGTCAAATCAATATTTACTACACAACTTAAAATAAACCGTTATGTATTGATATTTGAAAGGCAAAAAACTAAGGAGTAAGAAACCTGATTTTGTTCAATAAAAACAATTTAAACTTTTACCTCCTGATCCTGGACAATTTCATTTTCCTCTTCCTCCATTGATTCTTCTTCACCTGAATAAAAAGCAGAAAGTGAGGGATAAGTTCTTAACTCTTCTCTAAATTATTCACAGAATGTAATATTAAGAGTAATAATAATTTACAATCATATTAATAAAGTTCCCAATATTTATTTTTTGTGAAAAATAACATTGCCCAATTGAGCTTTAAAACCAGAGAAAAACATTTAGTCCCTGTAAAGAAGCTAGTTTTGTGTTTTTATTTTTTCCAAATATTTTATGTTGCGTTATTGTTTAGCTAGGAAGTGATATGAGATTGGTTTAACCGAGTGGGCCTAAATTTAGCTCATAGGATAAATAAATATAAGATTTTGTTGTTAAAATCTTATAGTTCATCCAGCTGACACTATCTCAGGCTGAGTTTAAAAGAAGGGTAGTTGGGAAACCAGTTTCTTTTATATCTTTTAATGATGTCATGGGAACGTAAGGGTACATCGATTGTAACCAGTATGTCGGTGGACTTTAGCTTTGTAGGATGATTATGCTTTAGTAATTTGATTGTGATAGTTTCTTGTGGGAAATGTGCTGGTGTTATTATATTTGTAATTAATATGTTCTTTTTTTTTCTCTTACTAGTTGCCAGTTCTTTCCAGAACATTTTAAACAGATAAAAAAAAAAAAATTTCTTCCAATCAATGTGGGAATTATGTTATTATTTTTTATATATCATAAGTATTATATCGCCTGACCAAAACTTTGGATACTAGAAGAGAGCATTTCCTACTTTAAATCTTGACAGTTCTATCATTTGAGAGCAACTTATTGATTATAAATACCTTTTGACCACCCCAACTGGAAAAAAAAATAAAATACATAACGGATGATAACGGTTTACTTGCTGTACTTGTTGTCTTGAGTTTGATGATCTCAGCCAGACATTTAAGCTGAGAATCACTTATTCATATTGCTACATTTGATGAATTTGTGTGTGTTTTATTTTAAAATTTACTATATGGCTGGACCTGTGCCTCAGTGTTGGGAAGACCCCCATCTGTGGGGAACTGACTTAACACCAATTAATTTATTTATTAGGTAATTCATTTGGAAAATCAAGAACTTGAACCTTTCATTTATTATTTTTGCAGAGCTTGACTTGGCCTTTAGTCTATGAGATATCTATTACGTGAATTTATATTCATATCCCTGATTCTAATTACTATAGTCATTAATTAAATGTGTAGGTCTTGGAGATCGAAAAAATTTATAAAGAAATTATATCCCTGTTTGTTTGTCAGTGTCCCTGTCTCAATATATTGCCTGTTACCAAATGTAAACAAAAAAGTACAAAATGTAAAGATAATCCTTTACAGGCCCTATGCGTTTAAACCTATTCCATATATACACCTTCAACAAAATTCTTCATTAAAAAAAAAACAACAACAACAAAAAATGCAATAATTCATAAGGTCAACTGGTTCACAATATAGGTTATGTAGATAAATGACACCATGTTGTATTACAAAAAAATAGCACACATTACAGATTTTGCAGGATGCATTAAAAAATGTATGGATGTAACTTTGATATTTCAGTACAGTCCAATGATGGCTCAACCCATCACATTCAAGGTATTTATGACATTCAGTATATTTCAACAAAAGAAATGAATGGCTGACCCTGTTAAACTAGGTTTACTTTGGCTATTATTCTTCAGATATATCTACATACTTGAGATAACTACAGAAACTGATAACTTCAAAAAGTTAATAGGACAAAACAATCATTGAATGCACCTTTAAAAAAAAACCAGATTCAATCCAATGGACATGTTCCATGTATTTTGAGATTTATGGTGGTCTCAAAATTCTTGGCATTTAGTGCTTAGTTAATTCAAAGAGGAAGATAGGGAGGACAGAAAATGGATTAAGAGAGAAGGAAAGAGGGCAGGAGACAGTATGAACTGAAAGTAAAGAAAATGAGCTAGAGTTACAAGAAAGGG
>BLXT01002832.1:1535135-1547153 GCA_019648995.1 Plakobranchus ocellatus
TATTTCCCCATCTGTTACAACACTTTGTTCGTTTGTCTCTTTCTTTTCTCTTTCTCTCTCTCCTGAACTCACTTCTTCCGTCGCATTATCTTCTTTCTCTACTATCTCTTTTGGTTGTTTTTTTTCTCTCATGATCTTTTTCTTTTTCTTCCCATCTATCTTATTTTCTTTCATTACCTCTTTTCTTCTCTCTCAATCTGTCCCTGTTCTCATATCTCCGCCACTTTCTGCCTCACAANNNCTCACTTTTTATTTTCCATACGTTTCGCTCCAAAAAAATGTTTTAGAGAACCATTGTTAAAACATTTTTTTAGGTGTAATTTAAATTACTTGCGGAGTTTTAAAAATGTATATAGCTATGCGAATATGCTTATGACTAGGCAGATAGTTTTGTGCAAAAGATCTGAGCTCAAATTAATCTGTAATGATTGGACCTGAGTTATTTGTCAGCCTATCAATAGATCAATACTAGCTCTCGGGCACAAGAACCAGGGTCAAATCTCTTTAATCTGCCTAAAAATAGATTTAATTCGTTATAAAACACACCTACAAACCTAAACTTGATATTATCAAGTTTAGGTTTGTAGGTGTGTTTGCATCAAAGCTTAATTCAAGCTCACAAATTGTAAAGGGCTAAATTGAAATCAGATCATAGCAGATTAGTCTTAAGGTGATTTTTACATGGTATACTTTTGGTCTTCCGTTGAAATTTCTTCTCCCTCAGTCTTAACGATGTCAAAAGAACAGACCGCTATTTGCAGAAAGATACCCACATTAACGACAATCTTCCAAGAAGTATTACACAGGCAGAAAAGGATACCAAAATAATATTATTGCATTTGTAACTGCGTAATCATTATCAGATTTGCAACTCATTGGCATGGCTTTTGTTCTAACTAGATTTATATCATTGAGAGTTTGCATAATATGTAAAAACTAGAAAAATGAGCCCGATGTTAAATATTTCATCATTTCTTCAAAAGGATGTCTGTCTGCCTATGGTAAAAAGATACTGAAAGCATCACTGCAGCAGTGAGAAGCGGGAACCCTAAGTAACCCTACAGAAGCAGCGAGAGATAGCTGGACCTACCCCTACAGATAACATGAAGGTGTATCTTTTTGTTTGATCTGTCTAATTTAGTAAAATTACCAGAATTAATATTTTTTTTTGTACAGATATCAATTCTTAATTGTGGTATAACATTTTGACTGAAATCCTTGTATCTTTTACAATCCCGAACCAGCTTAAGAACGCTATATACTTATCTTACATTTAGCATTAATATTATAGAGGAGAGTTAAACTTGTTAGTTTTCAGAAAAGATGTAGCCAAATTGAAGGTCTGTTGCAAGCTTTACAAAATCTGCAATACTGTTATATCTTGTTGAGCCCAGTACAAGACATGCATTTATAATAGAAGAAATGTGTTGTGTGATTTCTCCGCTCACAGAGACTGAAGAATCTGTATCCTCTGAATATCAGTTCAAAGTCTCAACTTTTTTTTTGATTTTTTTCGTTACATGAACTTTCATAATGATATGTAAATGTATCTATATTTTTACTAAATACCGGTGCTCCTGGGGATAGGAAAGTTGCTTCGTGCTCAGACAATGTATCAGAGATACCTCCCTCTTTTTTTTTTGGATAAAAGCTTCAAAGTTATACCCAAGTATAAGTCAGCCCAGTAAATCAGGGATTCAAATACACTATGGCGATTTAATGCGAGTAATGTCTGTCAAGTTTGCATTGTTGCGAGTTTTATTGGAAGGCTGAGTTATGGAAGCATGCCAAAATGTGTGATTTGAGATATACAAACTTAGAAATGCCTCAAAATATCAGTTGTCAGGCAGTCGGTTTTTAGAGGCGGCCCGTCTCTTACCAGAAAACAAGGCATATGAAAGTATGAGAGAGCTGTCAGCTGCAATGCGACAAGATAATTCAACTCATAAAGCTTTAAAATATGAGTTGCTGTGTTAATTTGGTGAAGCCATGTTACAAAGTATGGCCTGGCAAATAACAACAATGTGGCACAAAGGATGAGTCAGCTTGCACAATTCCTTATCACCATTCAGGATTTAATCAGTGAAAAGTACTATGACCTGTGCGTCGAAGGCATATCTATTTTGTGTGGCTTAATTGTAACACCAGACAAAAGAACAGAGTATGCAACGCGTTTGTTAGCACTGAAAGTAGGACACCTTTTAAAGAAGCTTGCCATCATTGAGAGGGGGCTTTGCGTGCGAAAAGATGAAATAAACCAAGTTTTAAAAAAATTTGTAAAGACACTGCAGGATGAATAGACTGAAAGTGTCCACACATGCCTTAAACACTTTGAAAAGACGAAAAGATAAAAACATTGAGGAGTTACCAGAAACAGAAGATTTATTTGTCGTGAAACATCACAAGATGGAGTCAGAAAAAAAGCCATAATTTATTTGGAGACTTCACATAACTAAAACACATGGAGAATACCAGCACAACATGTTCTCGCAAGACTAATGATTTTCAATATGAGGCGAAATTAACAATGGTAACATACAAAAATCGACCAAATTGGAAAAAAGCAGGCCATTCCTCAATTACAGCAACACTTACCTAGAACGTTTAGAGAAACGGCTGATAGAATAGAAAACCTAGTCATGTTCCCAGGAAAAAGGAGCAGAAAAGTCTCAGTATTGCCGCCGCAAGATGTTTCACAAGCAATAGAGCTACTACTGAATGCTGGAAAACATTTCGCCTGGAAATGTATACTTCTTTCCTTCACTGTCAAGCGAGGGATTTTTTGAATGATGGCAAGCAATAAATGCCTCATCACCAGAAGCTGATCTGAAAAAGCTAAGCTTGTTACATCTTCTAAATGTAGAAAATATAATTCGACCACAACTCAACTGTTTGCCCTGGGTCCAACTGAAGTAGAATTACTTGCTAAGCATTTGGGACATTCGGTAAACATCCACAAGGAACATTATCGCTTACAGGAAAGCATCATTGAGATCACAAAAGTCGGAAAATTAACTAATAGCTCTAAATTCAGAGGTAAACTTGAAACAGAAGAGTTTACCAAGAAAGCAAGTGAGCTAGGCAGACATTGGCCAACTCAAGCAAAATCATAGAAGACTTTGAAGACTTATTTTCCGAGAGAGCGAGGTTGGAAATCACTGCCAAAATGAGCACAGTACCGTCTGAAGACTCTGACACTCAAGCAGAAAATGTGTTTTATCTTTTTTCAGTCAACGTAACTGAATCTCAAGAGGACATTTCGGACGAACCTACACAAAAACAAAGTTAAGGTAGCACGAGCAAACTGTAACGGGAATGTCCAAGGATCGAAAAAAATGATCCATTTCTCCCTTCTTTTTCCCATATTTTCTTTTTCTCTCGCCCTTTATTTCTTAGTCTCCTTTCCTATCCCCCTCTCTCCATTCATACTTTTCCCATTCTGTCTCTCTCTCTCTTTTTATGTCTCCTCCCCCTTTTCTCTTACTACCTCGCTTCATCCATCATTCCTTTACCTTTTTTCTTTCAATAGCACATTTTGACAAGCACAAAAGCAAGCTGTCACCTGCCCGCCCTCCCACACACACATTTTTTATTCTGATAAAAACAACAGCAAAGGCCCGTAACACACTGGAAAAAAAAAGCAAAAGGCCCACTGTAGAAAAGAGATGACAAAGAAAATATATGGTCACTTGGAGCAGGGCCAGCAAAGCAAGCAGATTTTGCTGCAAATCTGTGATAATGATTGTGTTGTTCATTAAGAAAAGTTTACGGCACGGTTTCGGATTTCAACAGCCATGCCAACACCGTATGCCTGGAAATGGATTCACCGTACTAAACTCTGGAAATGAATCATACTTACTATGTTTCTCCAGCACCATGGAAACCCGCCAGTAGACTGTTGCGCGTTTTTATTCATCACAACAGACAAGATATTTGTGAAACAGTTCAATGAACTGTTCACCTTCCGTTGCACCTGGTGCTTTAGGCTGACAATTATAAAGTTTCTGGGACTGTACTATCATATCATTATATTGCATTTAGGAAGTTTAATCTCAGATTAATTCCTACGCTGATTGATGCTTTAATTACTTCTATTGCTATGTTATCTGATCCTGCGGCTTTTGTTTGTTCTTTCTTATCTTATTTGCTACCTTTTTTGATAGTGTTTGAACCCCAATCATCTTTGAAAAGAGCTTTTTCTGTTTAGCATCTATTTTTTTTATTAGACCCTCCCTCTTTTCTATTAAGACAATTTCGCCTGATGATTTCATGCAGTCAGGGCTTCTACTTGTGATTTACTCACCACTCCCACTTTAATTTCACATGCGTTTAATCCCCTTCTATGTTTTGCTGTTGCCCTATTGCCTGGCATTGATGATTGATCCATTCTCAATTAGCCACAATGTATATCTTGATCTTTTTGTCTAGGTCTTTGTATTTAGTTTCTTCATTTTTAAAATTTGCCTTTTTCTTCCATGAAATGTAGTATTTCTTTGTTTGTCAAATTCTTATACTCTTGTATTCATATTGGAAACGGTTGAAGACTTCATAAAGTGAGTCTTTTTTTTTTTTTTTGGCTTTATGACCACACTCATTCTACCTGAGATGGTAAAAGTCTAAAACCTATTTTTTTCCCCAGCTACAACAATTTTTGTCGCAGTTTTTTTAAAAATTAAATTTTAGCATGCCTATTTTGAATTTAAGGTGAACCTTTCCCTTCTTAACTTTCCTGAGTTTTATTTCAAATTTACACGCGACCGAAATTTGGTCTGAATCATGGTCGGATCCCGAACTTTCCCATGTCTACTGAAGCCTCGGATAATTTTGATACCATGTCTTTGTAATGGTAAACTCATTGATTTGGCACCACTAAATTAGTTTTTGTTTACTTACATCATGCCCTGAGAAAAAAAAAACCAAAGTTCAACAAAATAAGTTAAAAAGATCAGTAGTCATTGCTCATTCCTGTTGACATACCTCTTACAATAACTCTCACATAATTAATGCAGTTTGATCCCAGTACAAATATATGTAAACATTTTCAGTATATGTAAATATTTTCAGATTTTAGCGTCACCGTGTGTGTGTGATTTTTAAAAACCATTTAGATTATTTCCACGTTCATTTATTATGCATTGGCCTCTGGTCCTACCAACATCTTCTACCATGTCAACCTCAATTTTTTTGTTTTTTTTTTGCATTGAAATGTCCTATTTATTTTATCATGTCCAGAGATTTTTAGACAGCCCTTGATTTTGCTTTTTCTTAATACTTTTTATTTTTTCCTTCTTCATCCTCACTATCAGATGTTGGTGCATGTTCTTGAAAATGCTTAAATTTGATGATTTGACAACCAATGTAGCTAAAACTCTTCCGTCTGAAATTGGACACCAGCTCTCAAGACTTTTTGCTATTGTTTCATCAATAGCTAAAACTCTTCCGTCTGAAATTGGACACCAGCTCTCAAGACTTTTTGCTATTGTTTCATCAATAGCTAAAACTCTTCCGTCTGAAATTAAACACCAGCTCTCAAGACTTTTTGCTATTGTTTTATCAAATATGATGCTAACATTTCTTTCATGAAGAATTCTCTCACTTAATTAGCGCTTTTCATAACCCGATTAATGAAACTCGCCCCTTCCCATCTTACTTCGGCCAGTCCGAGGAAGTTTACGGAAATGTATCCTGGAAACCGCTCTGTCTCTTGTATCTCAGAGGCTATGTAAGATTTGAAATAGGCTAATGGAAGGGAACATTTTTTACAGAGCTATAACTGCACATGTGTAGTACATGCAACTATGTACGACTGCAATATTCTTAGGTGTATATGAATTAACTACAAAATAAAAAAAGCGCAGGCATAATCATCCTTTTTCCCGGCTTCCTCGTTATCGGTTTAGATTACTGCTTACAGAGTATGTGCTATGGATGCGGAGGTTCTACTGTGTGTGTGTGTGTGAGAGAGAGAGAGTGTGTGTATGTGTGTTTCTCATGCTTTTTTTTATTATGCTCCAAGTATTTATCTACCAGCTCTGGTTTTCGTATAATTAAAATACAGCATCTCTCACTCTCTCGCTCCTAATATTTCTTTCTTTGCTCCAGTACAAGATTTGAGAAAGGCTTAGGAGACACACCCTTATTTGAATAGCTTATCCTTTCACTCTTAATAATGCCAAAGGTAAGTTATATGGAAACCAATAATTATTATTCAGTCAGAGAGAAAGAAAGAGAGAGAGCGAGAGAGAAAGAGAGAGAAAGAGAGAGAGAGAGAGTAAGAGAAAAATAAAGAGAATGAGAATGAGAGATATCTATACACATTATTGCACCGAATATATCTCTCCTGTTCTCTCATATTTAGTAATATAGTCTACTTGTATATATATATTGCTTTTGGAGGGGGGAGGGAAACATGAGCTAGGAAACCCGCCCCGAAACCTGCAGGGATATTTCTATTCCATGCTCGAGAACAAAGACGTCCACGGATGCATTGATGTGTGACTTGCACAAAAACCTGAGATCATTGTGAAGTGGACGGGCTATACATACATACATACAAGAATACATGAAAATGGGCTATTCATCAGGCCCTTTGAAGAAGTGTATATGTTAACTGTACTAAAGTTAATTTCCTCTTGTTTGTGTGTTGTAGATCTTTTCACGACTTGAGATCTTTGATTAATTAGAGACATGAATTGGATGGAAGGTTTTAGCAAACTTGAATAAAAGTGATCGATCCATGTTCATAACGAAATAATAGGTGCTTCATTGAGATAGCTATTACCCAGATATATGCACATGTGATTACTATTGGAATCATGTGAGTTGAACTAAATGTTTGCAAATGATTTTTCATTTATTGAAGAAGGACACGACCAGCTATGTTTATGTGTGTTTGTGATGTAGTGCAGTTGGCATCAATTTTCATATGAAGAAAGATATAGGATTGAGTGTTCAAAAAAGTTACGGCAGCTGCATTTTCCGTCTAAGTTAAACACAATTTGCAACAAAGCCCCTTCAAACCATTAATGGATCAATTATTTAAAATTAATCCTGATAATAAGATAGTAAGTTGTGTTAGTTTATTTTGCAACGCTTTATCACAGTAATTTTAGAAAGTACTACTCTATATATACTTGAGCACAACTAGGCTTCCTTCCACATTGTTTTGTTGTATTCGATTTAGAATCCACCACTGTCGCTTTGTGCTCATGAGGGCAGAAAGTGTGAGATCACCTTCTAGTACAAGGGCTTAGCGTACAAAACAATTCTATGCCGTTTTGTGTGAAAAATTACATACCATCGAAATTTATATCGATAATCTGTACTCATCGGGTCATTTATGAATATGATGCTTTTACAAGGAAAAGTGTTTTTACAAACAAACAAAATAAAAGGGCCTTTTTAGCTTAAACAAAACAAAGAGGCAAAGCATGTCAAACAGAAGAAATAAAAGGAATATTATTTTTTGACTTTATTAGACTAGCAGGCAAACGAACCAAAAACAAAACAAAACAAAAGTGAAATCCGCAAGAAGTATGTTTGCTACAATAATAGTTTTTCTTTCCTCAAAGCCTTTTAAGTGTCGCACAGCTTTGGATCAGCTTTCATTTCCTCCCTGAAGAAGGTTCAGGTGGTAGAGGATATGATTCCTCCAAAAAAGTGTCATACTGAAACAGAGAATGATAAGAACACCTGGATATTAAAAATCTCTAGATCTAGACGTTTTTCAGTCGTAATCTATTCCTGCCAAATCTGCCCCTCTCTCTCTCCTCTCTAATTCTGCCGCTCATCTATAGATCTGTCTCTGTTCACTTGCTCGTTTCTTAGTCTCTCCTCTGCCTTCTCTCTCTCTGTCTCTCTGTCTCTCTCTCTCTCTCCCTCTCTCTCTACCGAACTCTCTTTCTTTCACTCCCTTGCCCTCTTTTTCTTTTTCATTTTATGAAAGATGAAAGTTTTTTTTTCTTTTAATTTCTCTGCTGTAGAAAACTTTTTTTTTCCTTTACAGGTGAAAGGAGTGATGTTTTTTAGAGGTAATTTGACAATAATGCACGGTTGTTATTTCCAATGTTTAAGTAGGGGGGACAGAACCAATACTTACGCAGGGTGGATTTAAATGATGCATGTAGGCAATCCAGCCTTTGTCAAGAACCCACTTAGAAAGATCCGAACACATATTCGCAGCATAGTTCGTAATACAGTCCCTGGATTGTTTCCCAAGGCTGAAATGTAAACAGCAAAGACGAAAACCAGGAAGTGCTGTGGGCAAACTGTTCCAATTGCTAGAAAGACTTTCTTTTTTTTTTTAAATCATGAAAAATGCCTTTATACTTCAAAATAAGGCTAATGTTGTTATTTTCGGGTGCAACAAATCTGGTAAATTGCTGGATTCTAAAGCCTCACACGTTTTAAAAATTCTGATCTACTCTTGTCTCATTGGAATCTAAAGAATAGTTTGAACTTTTCAAAATAAAAAAATTGGCTTAAGTAAATTTACATATTATATGCTGATTTACACTTTGATATTCATCATATGTGTGTGCATGAGTGCACTTATGCTTCAAGTGAACATTTGTTGAGTAGTCTGAAATAAAGAATAGCTTGGGAATTATGAACCCGATTTATTATCAAAGTGAAAATCAGTTCGTTAAGTTTGTATCATAATTAATTTTGCACCAAAACAAGTGAAGAAACATCTTTGTCCAAATCGATCAAGTGCAAAAGCTGTGAAATAAAAAAAAAAAAAAAGGCGTGCTAAGCCAAAAGAATTTGAAAGATCGTTTATCACTGATGTTTTATCTTCCAGCAACACAATAGAGAAAGCAAACTTCACATTGAATGATTATAAAATGAGAAAACGAGACAGCACAAATCTTAATCAAAATCCAGGTAGTCCTCATCACTTATTGTACTGATTGTTTTAGAACATTAATTCAGCATAGTTTATTTATGTAAACATCAATTGTGTTCATTTGTAAATCACAATATAACAACAACAACAACAACAACAACAACAACAACAACAACAACAACAACAACAACAACAACAACAACAACAACAACAAACAAACAAACAAAAAAAAAACAAAAAAAAACAAACCCACAAGCTTTGAGATATTTGATTGCCAGTTTCAAAACGTGAGGAAAAGTTGAAGTCTTCCTAGCTTGAAAATTGATTCTCTCTGATTAAGCAGCTAAGGCAAAAGTTTAAAGCAAAACAAAATTTTGTGAAACACCAAGAACACTCACAAAAAATGTGGATGTGGGAATGTTATCCACAACGGTTGATGTCGCCATTTTTTTTTTTTAAGTCAACACATTTCTCTGCATTTTTTTAAATTTATCGTTTTATGGCCCCAACCACCTTAGTCTTTTCTTTCAGCATTAACTGCATGCGGAAAATATACCGTTCCCGACATTTGTAAGCCGCATCGAAGAAGTAAGTGAAAAAAAAAACCCCGCTTTTTAAGTTTTTGAATGGGTTCTTCTAGTTTACTAAAAAGCTAATAAAATGTGGCTACTTTTTTTTTTTTACTTGGCATTGATCTTTGGGTCTCCAGATCTTTCTAACATAATTCATGGCATACATATCGCATTTCCTGATCTTTTCCCTTCAGCCAATCCGGTTTCACCTTGCTCCTGATTCTCACCCAGACCCTACCAGACAAATAATACTAAATTATCCAATTTATTGAGTTTGAAAGAGCGATCAATTAGATTTTGTCATGTGTTGGTAAGACACCCGTAACGGCCATTTCGTTGTGGATATCTGTTGGTATATTTTTAAATATGATAAATGGTTATAAATTTTAGATCGATGAGATTTTAGTGGAGACAAACAAAAACCATTGGCAAAAAGAATTTCAGAGTGAAAACTTACTTGCATTTGTGTTCCGTGGTCATGTTGGCCCTTCTAGTGCCAAAGTAATCTGCTTTGCAACTGTCAAACTTATTTCTTAACAAAGTATTTACGGTTGTGTTCCCCAAACAATTGCTCTCTTCGTGATATATGCGTCTATAATCTGGTGAGTTGTTATAGACCAGGGGCCGATTTTATGAGAGCAAGATACTCGGGAGTATCTACTATTTCGGGCGCAGTTTCCCAGGACGCGAGAGTAACTTTTTAATGCCGGTTTTATGAGACTGGAGCGCATCATTTATCGGGCGTATCTTGCCCTGAAATTTGTGCTAAAAAATAAATTCCGGGTGTACATTCACTTACGCTAGAGCAAATGCCTCATAATTTTTAAACAAAATGGTTCCCGTTTCCGTCGATTCGAAAACAAGAAACTGTAGTATCAGCATTTATTTGTTTACTTGGATAATCTGAAGCATTTTTGCTCAGCCTAATTTAACTTCTCTACGAAATTTTGTCATTAAACGCGCACAAGCGTAAGCCCAACTTCGGTGTTAGTCTACTCCCGAACAAGTAGATACTCCCAGAGTAACTTACACCCTCTCATAAAATCGGCCCAGAAAGGAACAACCATTAGTCGATTTTTTTTCCGTAGCAAAATTAGTATCGCCGATGCATTAGAATTATCACTGTTCTTTGTCTTGAATAATTTGGCGTAAATTGTCATTTGATATATTGCTTAACTTGCTACCCAGCATTTTCTTTGAATGACTCTAAAGGTCTTAGCTGAGAGCGGGTACAGTTGATATTTATTCTGTGACCTCTAGTTTAATCCGATCGATTTTTTTGTTGCTGTTTTAAAATCGTATCTTAAAATATTTTCCAAATATTCTCAAATTTTCTTTCGTACACGTAATTAGTCAAAATGCAAAAAACAAAACAACAACAGTTTCCTTATTGAAAGTTAGCCCGTTCTTTATATTAAAGACTTGCTGACTTGTAAGAAAGTCAATAATGTTTAGGAAGTTTCGTCTGAGAAAAGTAACAGGTGAATAAAATTTTAATTTCTCTCTCCCTCTCTCTTTCTGTCTCTTTCTCTCTTCTTCTTCTTCTTCTTCTTCTTCTCTCTCTCTCTCTCTCTCTCTCTCTCTCTCTCTCTCTCGCTTGCTCGCTCGATCGCTCATATCTATACTCGGCCTCAGAGCTAATGGGGCTAAAGACATGTATGATTGCGATCAGTTGCTTATTTTGTGTTGTCGTCGAAACACAGTCTCATCAACCTTATGTTTCTACACATTGTGAATAAAGTAATTAAATTCGCGATAGAAAATGTTCTGGCCCGAAAAAAAAACAAAACAAAAAAACTCTCTTTTCTTACTGCATCTTATGTGACGTTCGAATCTCCGCATATTACGTTTGGTTTTGTTTTTATTCACCAAGCATTGATATTTACTTGTATCGCTCTACATGCCGTAATGATAGCTTTCTTTCTTACCTTTAATGTACCTTGTACAGTCGCTATTGGAATGGTCTTCATGTTTTGGGCATTAAAACACTCGACGAAAGGTAAACCAGCTTGACAAACCCAGGGATCTTGTTATATCCTCTAAGCAACGCCTGCCAGGGTTAATTTAAAAAAGAGTTGAAAACTACAAATACAAACAATAAAAAAAAAATACCGCAAATGGCTCTTCATTAACAGTATAATCATGAATGTGGTAAGTAAACAATTCATCTGTTACAAAGAAGTTCTAATGTTGGTAACGTTCCATTCCCTAACCAGCGTCACTCTGGCTACAGATTTTTGGATTACACTTACACTCTTTGCCATCATCACTGCACATGACAGTCATTATTTCTATGGCTTGATCATAAACATCTTCTACACGGCCTCCACTGCAGTAATTCCTCGTCACACCGTTACAGGCGATAGTTGTAGCTTTGTTGCTGGATATAAAACCATAAATAATTCGTAGGGTAGCAGATATTGTTGCTACATTCTTCCTATACAGTGTTGTTAATTACTACCATATTTATAGTCGAATATTATGAAAAAAAAAAAGCTACAAAAACACCCGATACGTTCGAGATCAAAATTAAAATGATGGGCCTAAGGGGACGTTCAAATATAATCTCTCACATTTTGGAGAGGGGGGGGGGGGGGG
>BLXT01002832.1:1600563-1623651 GCA_019648995.1 Plakobranchus ocellatus
AACTGCAGTTAAACCACACTGGTGCAACCGAGTGAAAGAGTTTCCTCTAGGCCAAAGAGGAGTAGAAAATAGTCTTCGCTCTAGCTAGGCTTACCGTGTGTTGAAAAGAAGGTACCGTTGTTAAACTGAGTTGAAAAAAGGCAGGCGGCACAACTGGGCTTCGATTAAACACACCCAGACACCGTGGATCTGATCTTTGCTAACCCGCGACTTTGCCAGTAAGGTGCGTCGTTATGTTTTACATGCTATAATTGTTGTGAGGCTCGAAAATTTATTGGATCTGGCCTTGGCAACATTCATGATATAAACCCAGACATAGATCTAGGCTTCGCTCTACAAAACGTGGCTCTCCCCAAGACAAGATTTTTCTCCCGATTTTGGGCGTCTTATTTCAAAGCAAATTCCTTTACAGATTTAACTCTATGGTATGTTTAGTCATAAATATTAAATAAAAACAGTAATAAGATATTTTAAAACGTAGTTTAGGGCACCGAATTAATTGTAATTTGAGTTAGCGTTGGGGAGACTTAAAAGATAACTTCCTTTGAAAAAAAAATTGAGGCTTGGCTTCCTTCAGGCGACACTGCGAACTTTTTAGATGCAAGAATTGTGTGTTCATTATTATATAGATCTATATATATATGTAAAGCCCCAATATATATTTTATTTTTTTAAATGTACACTTTGGTCAGAGTTATTCATGCAAGTTTTACATGAAATATGGCTCATCATATCTTTCACTTCTTCTTTTGAAATTGAAATTTTTCTAGATCTAGAATATATTCTTTCACTTAGTCAAGAGGGAGAATTGTTTGCCTATAAACTCTTTTCGAAACCCTAGGCACTGACCAATTATTGTCAAACGGTCCGCAAACATATTGGTGATGGTATTCACTTTCAACCTCCAGATCGACATGCAGTCAGCGTGGGTTCCACGTCGAATGTCCTTGCCCGGACAGAATCCAAAAAGTAATTAGGACTTTCACAAGGTAGGTAGTTTATTTATAAATTGTGTGTAGTTCAATCATACCAGATAATTTTAAGAGTTTGAACCTACGAAAAAAAGTATTATAGTGTTCATTGAGAAACTGAATCATGGCGATTTAGAGCTTTGGCCTTATGTGGGCACGAATGTTGGAGATCGCCTGTCGAGGACAGGCTGTATAAACGTGATAAGCAAATAGAATCAAAGGCAAAGCAAAAGATTGGATGCTTCGAATAACAATTCTGAACTTCTAGACTGCGCTATAGTGGAGACTGTAGCTGTGACCGATGTGGAGACTAGCTGTGACTGATAGTGGAGAGTATTAATCTAGAGCATTGTGAGAGAACTTGCACTATGACGGCCAGGAACTTCTGTCACGGTTTCAAAGCAGCAAACAACTGCCCGGCTAAAGAAAAAAAAAGGAGGCAACTAGCCTGAAATGATCAGTTAGAGAACAGGCAATGCGCACAAAAATAACCAAACCTCTTAATTTGTAAATGAGTTATGGCTTAGGGAGGAGGTGGATGGTTTTTGTTTATAGCAATCCACGACGAGGTGATCTCAGGCTTTCAGGCCCTTCGTCAGGCCGGGGCGCCGGTGACGGGGCTCGAACCGAGTAATGGCCTAAAGTAGTAATAATGCTTATATTCTTGTAGTTAATTTTATGGGTTTGCATACATTTCTTTCCAATAATGAAGCATCACCCCATCTCTTTTACGCCTAAAGAAAAACAATGGTCGCATGTGTTTATTGCTCTATTCTTTCGTTTTGATTGTGTACATCAACACAATTATATTGAGACAATTGAATAGCCTCAGAAATTGTTCTTGGATAAAGGGGAGGTAAAGTGATGTGCTGTTTTTGTGTGTGTGTGGGTGGCCCTACCTCTATTATTTCATTTTTTCATGGGAATAGCGGCAAACGTTTGCATTAATTACTCATGGAACTTTATATTTCCAACAAACGAATGCCTATTTGATAGTTTCAATTACAATCCCTAGTGAATAGCAGTGCGTACCGCGGGTTTAGAATGATTATATTCTGAAGCGGTTTTCACGATAGCTCTGAAAAAAGTCAATTTTTAAATGTACAAAGATCAAATTTTATTAAAAAAAAATAATTAAAAATTAAAAGCCCATCTGGATCTAATTCCAGTCCAAATTTCACGAATGTTTTAAACAAAACAATGAAAATCACTTACGTAAGCCTACTACAGATTATTCCTCTTTCTAAATTAAAAAAAAAAAAATTGAGATGATGAGCATCACATGAGTCTTCGGCCTAGACCTTAGTCTATCTTTATCAAGATTCAAAGGAAGATGCAAGTCTGTCCACTTTTTTAAATCCAAGTGCGGCCCATTCTCTGCAACCTTATAACTCCGCTCTTTTTCTCTTCATTTAACATTTTTTTCTTCCTTTGGTTTTACCCCCTATTCCCCTATTTTCCTGCCTTTCCATGACTGTCAGCATTTTTCCGCACTCTCCCTTTCTTTTATATTTTTTCTCCCTCTTTCTCCATCTCTATTCTTGCCCCATGTAAGATATTAAGGGAGAAATTCTCAGTAAATCGAGTACATGTAAAGAAAATTGCTCTAAAAGACATAAGTAAAATCAAAGCCTTTGCCTTCATGCACCTTAAAATATGTAATGTGATTATTTTCTCCATTGCCTTTTAAAATAGAAGGCATTTGGAACAGTAAAATGTTTCAACTAAGATTTTTTCCCATAAAAGTGGGTTTTTTTAATTGGTATTTTTTTTTTTTAATTTTGTCGTGTGTTTTTATTTGTTTATTTAATAGCCCACTTGAAGCTCGATGGTTACATTAATCTTTGAATACAAAAAACATGAGGGACGTTTGTGTGCTTGCCTTCAGACATGATTTACTTGTACGTTACAGAGCTATTCTCTGTTCGGCATTTTTGGTTCACTCTAAATAATGATCTAAATCAAGAGCCTCCCGAATGTGATCCTTGCTTTACCAAGATTTACATCGCAGCTCGTGTCAAAATAATAAAAAAAAATCCATTTTAATTTATTTTTATTTTCGATGTAAGCTTACTACGCGTAACTTAACAGTTCAGTCTGTAGAAACGTACTTAGCCCTGGTGAGTTAAGTCTTCAGTCTACACAGATGTGTTATGTCTAGATCTACTCTCGAAGCTTCAATTTGCGGGGACAAAATTTCTGTGACATAACTATATTGGTCAGAGAACTAAGTCTAAAAAAAATTATAATTCAGGTACCTTCCGTCACTAGTGTGAACCGTTACCTGTGCACATCACGCGGGCTGACGAAGGTCAAAACGCCCTGAGATCACCAAATAATAAATGTGTTTTATGGCGCAAACATGCAATTTTGGCGACTGTTGAATACAGTGCTGAAAAAAGTGGAGTTTGAGAATAATTCATTTGTGGAGTTTTAACGTGCGTCAAACGAAAATAAAACTAATTGAATTCGACCTTGACGAGCACAGCTTTTGTCCGAGGGTTGATATCGCGTATCAGACGAGAGAAACAAGTGCCTAACAATCGTTTTTGAAGGTGTGCAGCTGCCAAAAAAAAAAAAAGGCTACACATCATGGCAAAAGATCAAGGGTTACGCCTATGTGGAAGTCAGATTCGTTATGCTAAAACCCATCTTTAATAGGCAGTATAAAGTTATTCCTTAACAGTCCACGTATCTCGGCAAAATAAGTGACTCGTATGAGAAACACTTGGTGACATGGAAGTCTTGCTTACGGCTCCATCAGCCAACGGATTAAAACATAATTTGGGGTTTCTCCGAAAACATTTTTTGAAAGACTGTCTTTTTTAGATAAGCGCTAGTTGTGCTGCACAATGTCTGTTCCTTTTGATTTTACTTTAGCTATTACTGTGCCAAAAGCACCAAAAGATGTTTGTCTGACCGACCGAAGGTAATCAATAATTTGACGTTTTATTGTAAAGTAGCGGTCGACTTTTTTTTCCATTGCTTTATCTGAGTTTGAAGCAATATGATTTTTTTTTTGACTGTTTTCCAGATTTGTATCTCAGGCCCACATCATTTATGTACAGCTGTTTTAAGTCCTTTTTCTTTATTTAAAGGGGCTTTGGTTGCGCTAAAGCAAGCGAATCTGTCCTGAAATCTGTTAGTCTCTGTCGGAAAAAAAGCGAAGACTGGCGTGGAGCTCAGTAGTTAATGATCCGCGGCTGACTTTGTCTAGCGAGTTCGAATCCCGCTACTGGCGCCTAAACCTGATGGAGGGTTATACAGAAAAAGAAAAAAAAAAAAAACTTTCCGTCTTGGGCTTAGATAGGTTTGTAATATTCAGTCAAATTCCAAATTAATGGCGACTAGATTTTTATTTTAACAACGCTATTTTTTTTTTTAGTTTTTTTTTTTTTTTTTTTTTTTTTAACCAATTTTAGATCTAGGGACGTCTAGAGAATTTTTCGAAAGTGCGAAAACATTGTTAATAGAAAGTTTTAGTTTGTATTCTAGAAATCAGATCAGCTTGTGATTCTGATAGAAATTTCCAGACATATTTCTTCATTGAAATTAATGAAATTTTCGTTCAATTATTGGCAAGGCTTGGAATAATATCTGTGTTTTAGTCTATTTAAAAGATGTCTTTGTCATAGGCAGTCAATAGCACAAGGCCATTCGTAACTAGTCTATTTAAAAGATGTCTTTGTCATAGGCAGTCAATAGCACAAGGCCATTCATAACTAGTCTATTTAAAAGATGTCTTTGTCATAGGCAGTCAATAGCACAAGGCCATTCGTAACATCATGGCCTAACAAAAGCCAGCGAGCATGAAATCACACGAAGTACTAGGCTCTAAGTACAAAAAAATATCCTGCATTGGACCTTGTCATGAAAGAAGCCAGGTTATTGTCCAAAGTTAAGAGCTAAAATCTAATCAGTTTATAACCTTGTGTAAAAACTGTAATCAAAATATCCTTGATTACCTGGTACTCATATCTTGAGTTTTAGACCAAGATATTTTGCATCTTTTTGAAAGACGTAAAAAAGTTTAGATGTGGAGCAAAAATGTCGATATCACCATATTTTGACGGCAGTTTGTTTTCTTGATACCAATATCTCCAAATCACCTTATTTTGACGGAAGTTCCGACACTTTTTAATATCTAGCTGCAAACTTTAATATTAACTACTTCTGATAGAAGTTTGTTGCTATCTAACTGAAATACTATTGTTTTCATCTTTTCTCCGGCATACAATGATTAAAAAAAAACAAAAAACTTCTTTTACTTTTCCCAACAGATTTTTGGACTTGGCTGTATTTAAAAGTTTTTCTCACCGCAAGCCATTATAGTGTTGCAGGAGAGTAGGCTTGAACCTTGAACCTCAGAATCTCACATGTGGCAGCTCTAACTGCCAGACCATAAGTATCAGTGATAGAGAGGGAGGCTAAAATTGCCCTGGATTTCACAAGAAGGGTTAACTGCAACAACAATATGTATGTTCTCCATCAGGGAAGTCTCCAAGCTTGTACGCCTTACCTACTGAAGGCGTGAAATTGGTAGAAATGTAAGCAAACTTGCCTTACAATGTAAAACGCACCTTTTGACATCGTGCAAGCTCAAATCTACCCCCAACCCCGATGAAGGCCAAAAAAGCCAGTTAACAAGGTCAATGGCCGTCTGAGGCACAGTGGCTAGCAAAGTCACCTTGAAACTTGCAGGGACTGTTCTGATTGGTTTGTCTTCCACTGGAGCTAGATCATTCTTTAACGCGTTTGAATTTTATTTTCTGCTGATGGTAACGGGTTGATTAGGCGGTCGTAGGTGGATACTAAAAAGGACAGAATGTTTGATGTGTTTTCATGTTTCAATTTGTTTTTTCTTTCCTTCCTCTTTTTTTCAACTTCAGTGCCGCCTCCCTGTTAAAAAGTTTAAAATCTGCCTGGCACTTACAAGGATGAAAGATTTAAATGTATTTATTTTTTTAAGGTAGAAAATGTGAAAATAAATTCTATGGAAAATATTTTAACTATCGGCTAGTGCTTTGAATTGCGATTGTCATAAGTATTGTGCCCATCATCGTCTGCATGATCAACCTTATCACCTTATTTTGATGGAAGTTGGAAACTTTTTAATATCCAGCTACAAACTTCAATATCAACTACTTCTGATCTTTGCTGCTATCTAACTACAATGCTATTGTTTTCATCTTTTCTCCGGCATGCAGTGATATAAAAAAAAACTTCGTCTTTCACAAAATCTCATTAGAAACAAAATTAAAATCTCATTAGAAACAAAAAAGTAGTTGTTGTGATATAGTTGCTACCGCCCTAAATCTGCGCCTTCAAGCTCACCACTGGGCTTGATCTGATGAGTGCCCAAAACCTGAGATTTGTAGTGGTAGATAGGCTATGATTATGTAGTTAAAGCATAAAGAACCACAATCTTTTTCATTAGCTTCTATAACGTGATTCCAGTCTACATAACTCGGAAACAAAGGGATCCCGCTCTTCTAGTTCTACCTTCATCAGCTATTAGCGAAATGAAGAGGCCGCGGGCATACTATGTTATATATTGTGTAAAAGTAGCACAATTAACATTATAACTTGCCCTGCGACTTCATTTCATTGGTAATTTGTGAAGGCAGAATAAAAACGAAAACACGGCATACTCGTCTTCGTATAGCTGATGAAGTTAGATCAGAAGTACTAGTCCCTTAAAGTAAATTGTGCCCACATCTAATCTTGTGGATCCCTTTTCCTTTGTGTTCAGAAAAATTAGGGTTGGACTTATTTTTCCGAGTGATTAGTTTTTATCGTTGTAAATACTGTTTACTTCTTTTTAAAATTCTTTTGCCTTTCATCATCATTAGTGTTATAGTAATTTATATTATTTAAATCTCTTTTCATGATTTGCACTAAAAAATTGCATTTTTTCAGACCCAGCAGCTACAAAGTATTCAATTTTTATCCCCGTCAGTGTGTGAAAGAGAGAAAGATAGACAAGGATGATTCAAGGTATGACATCTTTACTGCCCAGAGTTCCAAAAACATTGTAAGATCAATTTGTTGTAGATTGGTTATACACAAAAAATCAAAACCACCTCAAATTCAAGTGTCAAAGTTAACATAGTTATGCATTACCACAAGGAACAAATAAGAGTGGTAAATATGTCAAGATAGTTATGTGCTTGTTGGTAGCTGTATACTAAAAAAAATCATTTCTGCTTCTGATATAGTTCAATTGTCAACTCATCAAATAAAGTAAGCATACTCACCCTAGTACTCATTCATTGATTATTGATAGTTCAATCATTATCACCTTCAGAATCGCTATTGTCCACTCTCATCATCATCAATTTTTTCTAAATTATGTTTATTATAGAGCTGTATTTATGAGTACATTAATTTTGCAATATTGTGGTGTGTTTTTTCTATCAATTTTGTTTCCTCCGTTCTGTTAATAACAGCTTCGTGAAACACACAAGTAGAGTGCCTACTAACGCTCAAACTTTCTCAGCAATGGCAGTGATTTAGAGGGAGGGAGAGAGAGAGAGACAACGAAGCCTCAAGCCTAAGCTTTACACCTCAAGTCCAGGATGCTACAGAGCAACAAGACTGTGCACTCTTCATCTGATAAGTTATACTGTTTTTGTTTTCCTGACAGAAATGATAAGCAAGATTTACTTTAGACAATCGTGATGCTCTACAATGAAACAGTCTTAAGAATTTGCTTTAGATCAAATCTTGCTGACTACACTCTATGCCTGTTTGGCTTACCCAACACTTTAAAATAATATTGCAGCTTTGTTTCTTACTTACAAGAAACTTAATTCAATGTGTGTATCACCGATTTTCCTAAAATCAGGCTCTTATTTTGATATTGCAATCTAAAAAATGGCTTGAAATGTATGCTATTTTTCTAAAGAAAATACAGTACTTGGAGCACTCTAAAGAACAAAAAGCAGTCTAAGAAAAATGGGCTCAGAAGGTTATCGTGAAGGAACCATAGGCACCATGATAGATAGGCAGTGAAATAGAATGACGCCAAAAATGCTTTAGGTTTGAAACACATTGTATGTTTATTATAAACTATTCCTTCAAGAGTATATGGTATTTATTAAGATTTACCTCTAGCACATCTTGCCCTTAAGCAGGAGAGAAGCACATAATTACAAGGCATTATAGTCAGCCAACTTCCCATGAGCTTTACAGGAAGCTTCAATCCCAAATTTAAAACCAAGAAAAAAATAAGAGTATTATCAAGTAATACAGTTAATAAATTAAAAGTAGGATTCAAACACAAACAAATTTTAAAAAACTCTCTGTCAAGTTTAATCTATATTTGGCTTCTTAATCTATGTATTCTTCAATGACACTAATACATTAAATTTAACAAGAAAGCGAAATCTTTTTTTCTCCTCCATCAATATAAAAAATTTCTTAAGGAAAGAAACTAACAATAAGAACAAAAACAAAAGTTTTTTTCTGATGATTACCTTGAACAGCAACAACAAAAAACCACTAGCAATAGCATCAACAATATCGAGAGCAAAGATGACGGTGACAACAACAACAACAAAAAAACATAGACAGCAGCTAGAAAAATAGCAGCATTTAGAAGGACAAAAGGACAAGCTACTGATAACAGCAACAGTGGAGCGATTTTGAAAAAATGATAGAATAACTGCACCAATACATCAACCGTAGCAACAGCATTTACAAAGACACCTCAACCATGTAAAAAAACATTTATATAAGTTGTTTGTGATTTGCTTAATTCTATAAAATCTGTTTTATAACATGACCTGTTGAACACTACAGTGAGAAATTTTATGCCACATGTCAAAAAACCTTTCTTGGGTCAAATTAATTTCTTCATAAAAAAAGTTTCTTATTAAACTCAAGCAGAGATCTGGTCACTTTCCTATTCAATTTATTTAGAGATCCACTTATTTTCTTGCACGACTCCTAAGAGGATTCAATCATTTGTTTTTATTCAGCTTGTAGGGACATGCAATTTTTTGTAATCAACATGTATAGCTTCAATAATGTTCTTATTAAATCTGCACATGAAGCCAACATTCAACATTGAGGGAACCAATTATTTTCCTAACCAATCCTTACATGGATCCAAACACTTACTATTCAGATTGCATGTAGATCCAATCCTCTTCTTTTCTCAGAATGATCAAATCATTAAATATTGTTCACTAGCTCAGTGATATCAATCATTTCCTTACACAGCTCCTTCAGAGATCTGGTCATTTTCTTATCTTATTCAATTTGTACATGATCAGAACTACTTTAGTTGTGAAGTTTGATGCATTGCTGAGTCAAAACTTGGAAGATGGTGGGTCACCCTACGAGAAACAATAATCTGGAAAACGCATGCAGTCCTCCCTCTTTCGAACCTATTTGAATACATTTTATCAAAAGTGTCAGAGTGGGGTCATCATTCTTTTTTAGCAAGTTATATATAAAGGACTGGGAAGGATTAAACAAACATTAACCCTGAGATTAACAATATAAAATCAATCAGGTCCTCTTCTGCAATCTTGACAACAGACTGATCAATCAATCAAACATTCTTCAATCCTATATTGGGGATAGAGATTGAGTGTCACACGGGGTTTCATAGAGGCCATTTTGAAGACTCTGATGTTCCAATCAGCATACCAATCATTTTTATTGTACTGAATGGCTTTATCTGATACAAACAGAAGTCTCTTCTTGTCTCTTACATTGCTTGCTGATCATGGCAGTGCAAATGTTGCAGATTGATGACTTATTTGTTAACCAAAGTTTATAATAGTTTCAATTCCTTGATCCATTTCTGTGTCACTGCATTTTGTTGCTTACAACACTGGAACCAGTACAAACATTTGAAGAGGTCTCAAAATCACTTTATATGCCTATCTGATCACACCGTATTGGCTTGGGTGCCCTCTATGCTACCATGCACCTCCTTCCTGCAGAGTACAATAAGTGGTGACATCATTGCCACGTTGAACTCACTGACCAGCCTCATTCAGGTTTCTTATCTCCTCAACTGTCAGTTTCATCTCTCTTCAACCATCAATTTACTTTAATGCCTTCATCAATGAATAATCTAAACAATGCAAAGTTATCTGAGCAGAAACTGTGATAAGGGTTCTTCAATATTGCACTCAACTCATATTTATATTGAAATTTTGTAATTTTTGTTCTCTTTTAAAACTATTTCTTTACGGAGTTGGTGTAGTAAACAATTAAGGCAAATTAAATACTTTAATCAAATACTTCATCCCTAAAGAAACGATTGATGACACAATCCTCCTATTCAGTATCCTAAATCCACCAAATACTAACGTACCATCTAACCCAGACCAACGTATGTCAGTATTGTTTGTAGCTATGAGCAGATATTTTGCAACAACCAATCAAAGTATCTCCGACCAGCATATTATATTATACCTACCCAAATTTACTCAGCAACTATGTTCATGGGTGGCTGTACTCTGTATGTTGGTACTACATGTATTCACATGTCCTTTCTTCAGTATGATGTATATGTATTTTATACACCTGTTGATGAGGTCACCTTTTTCAATCGACTATTTTTGACCCATCACACCAGAACAATTTTTGTTATCACATGTTAGTTGTGTGGCAGACATTGGTGACCTTGGCTGCCCTTTTTGATTCTGTCTTCTAAAAATTATATTAGTGTTGTTCAGCAGTTAACCTGTTGCCAAGGAAACTCACTTCCCTGCCTTGCCTCTGATTTCTCTTCACACCCAAGTTGTGGCTTCTGAAAGTTAAAAGAATTTGATATTTATGGAATTATCTGAGGCATTCCTTCTAAAGCTTTTCATATATTCGTACAGATTTTTAAGACTTTGGATTTAATTTCCTTTCACAAATGACATATAATGGCCTATGAGAGAAAAAAAAGCGAAAAGAAAACACAGATCACTGATAAATGGTGGACTGGGGATTCAAACAACTCATCACCAGGTAACCCTCATACAGATTTATAACAACAGAATTAATCTTTTGTTTTGATTCCTTTTATTAACTAATAAATATAGACCTGTGAGAGGACATTAACAAGTACAGATCTTGAGACCACCTGTAATTGGGGGACGGGCCTTATCACTATCAATCCTAAAAATACTGATCAGGTAATCTGTTTTCCCGTGCCATGGAATTCTCAGCCTCCATCTGACACATATTTCTGATACCTCCAATTTTTTTGTCTATTGTCTTATTAACCTCAAAGAAAATACGTTTTTTATTTTACAAATTTACATAGGTTACCACAATTTTTCTTGACATTGATGTTCTTTTTTTTTGTAAACTTGAGCGTTACCAGAATAAAGATTTGGTTACTCGTATCATTCTTTTCTTCATGTCATCACAGATCTGTGGAAGGCAACATTTCATCTTATACAGCTTTAAATCACTTTTGCTAATATTGGGATTGCCAAATTCTAAATTCCTCTGGTATCAACAATCAGTCAATCTGATTTGTCACTGTTGTTGTAAATCGTGCTCATTGGCAGATTGGTCAATATTTTTCAATATTATGAGACCTTTTCCAGATTTCAAAGTTTGGAATTATCTTGCCGTTTTGTGACCTTTGTTCTCTTTTGTTGTTCATTTTCAGTTTCATTCATTCATTCCCTTATGATTTTTTGAAAGCAATCTCTTATGCTCAGTTACATTTTGAAATTTTTTTTTCTTAGTTTTTTTCCATTTTGTTCATTTCAAAGTTTTTTCTTCCTAAGGATTTATGGTCTTTATTCACTTTGTGCATTCTTCCTGCGTTGACGGTTATCTCATAGATCTATTCAATTTCTTCTAGAGAGCTTTTACCACTTTCTTCTCATGGTATCTTTGTGTGGCTGCTACTTATGGTATATCCATCATCATTGGAACTATCAGAGGGAAGCTGTTCAGCAATTCATCTGTCTAATAATTTGTCACTCAGTCTGAAGTTTTGTCTGTCAACAAGTCTGAATCAGAACTTTTTTCCAGCAGACTGATTCCACATACTAAGCATGATCTCGGAAGTCAAAATCTTTTTGCCCTCTATGCAAAGGCGCTATGAATAATCCTTGCTTTAAGTTGAGTTGACCATAAAGCAGTGTTATATTCCCCTTATGGTCTGCCAAACTTACTCATAGATTACTCATAACACCTTAGTTTTGGAGGAAGACGCGGGTGACTTGGTCTCCGTGTATATTACTGCACCAGTTGCAGTACATTTTTTACAGAGATATATGAGTCATTATTAAAGGTCTCAAAGTAAATACGGTATATCAAAAATACCTGAATTTTTTACAACATTGAAGTTGTGGAATTCAAGGAGAAGCCGTATTCAGAAAGTATCATATCTGTTAATTTTGACAGTCTAGCTTTCTATTTATTTTCCTTAAGCTTTTCTTTGTTTTTCCTCTGTCTCTACCTATTTCTAACTCTACCTTATCCCTTTCTTTATTGCTCTCTCTTCCTCCCCCTTTCTCTCTCACATAGTGGTTTACCCGGTGACCATAGAAATATTTGAAGCTTTGTACAGATTCCTTTTAAAGTTTTTCTCCATATACTCAGATTTTTAATGCACTTTTTACCTTTGTTTTAATTTGCGTAAGCATTTGACAGTGGCCTACGAGAGAAAATGAATGAAAAAACCCTTAGATCACCTAAATGGTGGACTAGGTATACCAAAAATGAATCTCTTTCTCTCTCTCTCTCTCTTTCTCTCTCTCCCACTCTCTCTTACTCTCTCTCTCCTCTCTCTATCCCTCTCTTCTTTTTAAAAGTGGAGTATAAAAATTATTTCTTTATTTTCCAATGATCCTAAAATGAAGAGATCACACTTGTTCAAAGTCATCTATCTTGCCTCACCTCATTCAAAGCATTAGTAAATCTCAGCTAGTGCATTGTTATTCTCTGCCTTTCTCCAGTTTTCACATGAAACTCAACTTATGTTCTAGTATTGTGTCCAAAATTTAAAAAAAAAATGTACTTTGCAAACTGGTTTTCACCAGCAGTATCTGGATCTGTTGTTGTGCAAAGGGTGTGAGAGTACCACAAACCAGCAGTATCTAGGTCTGTCTGCCAGTGAAGGGTGTCAGAGTGGCACACACCAGCAGTATCTGGATCTGTTGGTCTGTGAAGGGTTTCAGAGTGGCACACACAGAAGTATCTGGATCTGTCAGCCAGTGAAGGGTGTCAGAGTACCACACACCAGCAGTATCTGGATCTGTCAGTCAGTGAAGGGTGTGAGAGTACCACACACCAGCAGCATCTGGATCTGTCAGCCAGTGAAGGGTGTCAGAGTACCACACACCAGCAGTATCTGGATCTGTCAGTCAGTGAAGGGTGTCAGAGTACCACACACCAGCAGTATCTGGATTTGTCAGTAAGTGAAGGGTGTCAGAATGGCACACACCAGCAGTATCTGGATCTGTCGGTCAGTGAAGGGTGTTAGAGTACCACACACCAGCAGTATCTGGATCTGTCGGTCAGTGAAGGGTGTCAGAGTACCACACACCAGCAGTATCTGGATCTGTCAGCCAGTGAAGGGTGCCAGAGTACCACACACCAGCAGTATCTTGATCTGTTAGTCTGTGAAGGGTGTCAGAGTACCACACACCAGCAGTATCTGGATCTGTCAGCCAGTGAAGGGTGTCAGAGTACAACACACCAGCAGTATCTTGATCTGTCAGCCAGTGAAGGGTGTCAGAGTACCACACACCAGCAGTATCTGGATCTGTCAGTCAGTGAAGGGTGTCAGAGTACCACACACCAGCAGTATCTTGATCTGTCAGCCAGTGAAGGGTGTCAGAGTACCACACACCAGCAATATCTGGATGTTTCAAATATTGAAAGGAGGAAATATTCTTGACACTCCAGTAATTTGGCAGTTTTTTCAATAATTGACCCCAAAATCACCTTTTAAGGCCTTGTAATCTGCCAGTTTTTTTTTCTTTGTTTAACCAGGCTTCAATTACTTTGGGCAGACTATTTGATACAAGGAAATCAGTCTCAGGCCTGGGCCCGCCACCGATAATGACTTCAAAGGCTGAGATCACCAAGTATTTAATGGCTCTAAGATACCTATCGAGTGACTGGTGTTGCAACATACACATGTTGCTTCTTTTTCCTTTTGCTGCCATTTCTGCTTTAAATATTTATGTCATATAGATTGTCTACAACTTACTTTTCATTGGGTTGAATGGAGGAGCGGTGGATCAAATGTTAGGATAGTTGGCTATTTCGTGAGAGGCCTGAGGTTCAAATACCTGTCCAGGTCAATTTACTGCTCCTCTGTGTCTGCCCAGCTCTAAATGGGTTGCTAGGTCTATTTAGACCGGGTGAGGGCAAAATGAGTGAAGAAAGCAATGGCAAACTACCTCAGAATGCCGTTTGTCAAGACTAATCAGGATCCTCCTCCATGATCCCCATTGCAATGGATTCATTTTACCCATATGCAGAAAGAATGTTTAGTGACATTCTTTTTTAGCTTTTGCACACTATGATTTCGTGGATCGGAAATGCCATTGAACCGTAACAGAGAGACTAAATGTTAGCAAAGATAATACCCTCCTTAGTAGATCTGCCATTGGACTAAAAAAATGTGTGTGATCAATGTAAAAAAACAATTTTAGGACAGGAGATGAGTGAAGTGTGGTTTGCTTACTGGCTAGCAAATGGGACTTCAAATTGGCAAGGTTAGCCAAAACCCAAAGCTTAGTCCAACAGGGATGACAAGTCCATCGCTATACCAGTTTCACATTGCATCAGATTTTTTTTTCACCCAGAAATTTTTCTTGGGATCACTAATGTTAAGTGCTAAACTCATGATGAAGTCGTTCAACAATCGTCTTTTCAACTCAGCATGTGACTTGCGCAGACAATAAATTAGTGGTAGCCTAATGCATACACTCAAGCTATAGATATTCCTTTATGTTTGCAGTGCTAGAACTATTTTATAATACAAAAGTGTTCACATTAATTATAATTGCCCGCAAAAGTCTAGGGTGAGACCCATGGAATGGTCCTTATAATTTTATAAGATATATTACTTCTCCATTTGATATAGCATAATAATATACTTTGCTTCTAAGATCCACAAACTTCAAAATTGACTAATTGAAAAAATTTGGCACCTTTTAAAAATAATATCCCAAAACATACACTACCTTCGCATCTGAGCTAAAAGCATTGCAGCCACTGGACTTTATCATGTTAAGTCCATAGAAAAATTAAAGTGCTTTTTCGATTTCCAATCCAAAATTCATGTCTACATAAATTAAAGTTGCGCATAGGGTAGAAATGGTTAGAAGACTTTTAGATCATCACGTTGGTTACTGTAACTAGAATTTCTTGAAGATCTTGCAACGTGTTTAACTATGGACTAAAAATGACGATTTTTATTTAGTATTGAAGATAAACTGCTAATTGTGGTAGTTGTAATCAAAAGTTAATCTTTACCATTATTATTACCATCATCATCATTCGAATTTCAATAATAGGGCAATTCTGATTATTACAATAATGTTAAAGGTGGTGAGATTTTTTGTTTTCATCATTTGTCCATAAATATGAGGACATTACTGAAGAAATTGTTTCCTCTTGAGATCAATAACATAAATTTCTTTATCTTTTTATTCTATTCAGCGGTGTCAGCACCACAGTACGCAACCTTAGTGCTATCTTGTACTAAGTCAATTTTTTCTAGTTTTGAGATAATTGGTCTTAAACATATAAGCACTTAAAGCTTGTCAACTGGCAATACTAATGTGAGCCATGTAATAGATTAAGGTATTTGCCTCTGAAAAGAACATTTTTATACCTTTATGGGCCTTGTTTGGTGCGTATTTATGTAAATAAATGGGAAAATGTATTTTGGGAGTTATTCATTACCAAAGTTTTCAACCGATTTTTTTCAGTGCTTTCTTGTAACAAATCACATTGGAAACAAAATTGATTGTATTTCACAAATATAAGCATATTACCTTTTTGTTTTTTTAAATTCATAGAAAAGAATTTTCTTTTTTACGATTAAAGAAGTTATTAATGGTTTGAATTGTGTTTTTTAGCATTGTAAGTATGTAATTTTAAGATGCAAGACTCAGTGCTTTGTTGTAATAAGTCACATTGATACCAAAATTGCATTGCGTTTCCCTGTAACTAGAACATTTGTTTTCAAAGTATAATTTACGCAAAAGAAATTCTTTCTTATGGGTAAATCGACAACTGACAGGACCAAAGTGCTGTTTTAATATTGTAAACCCATAAAACTTGCGCAGTGTGATTAGACCACACAGGACTTATTCATTCTCGTACTTTTTTTAACCAAGACTTAGTGCTTTCCTGTAACAAGTCACACTGGTCCCACGATTGCCTCAATTCGTTTTGAATTTGTATTTTTGTTAAGTATGAATCAATTGAAAAAAAACATTGGTATTTAACGAAACCTTTTTCCTATAAATCAGTGGCTACCAATAACATTTTAACATCCTAAATCAAAGACTTGTGCAATTTTTATTCAGACTGCAAGTTCATGGGAATAATCTACGTTCATGATTTTTAGTACCTTTAGCAAAAACCCATGCATTTCTGTAACTTGTTTCAATTATGAAGACTTTTCTTTATTTTTCATTATCGTATGAAAAAAGAATTTTTTTTTTTTTTTTCATTTATTTATTTTTTTTTTTAGTAAATTTAAGTAGAGCATGCATTATGTATCACTAGTAGTCACGTAAATAATTATAGACCCTATTTTTAAAAAGCTTTGATATTGTAAGCCCAAGTGTATTTTACAGCTGCACAGATGATGCATAGGCCTAATATTTTAGCTTTAGTTTGCATTATTTGAAATTTATTGTGCCCTAGTATAGCTACCGTGGTATCTACTTAGCTATACAGTTAATTCAGTTCTGTTTTAGTTTTATTCATGAAAATTGAAGATTGAACTATGAAAATCAATGTTCATGAAACTATAGATTGCATTGTTAAACAATTCATCACATTGGTACAAAAGCATTATTATTTGTACACAAACTAAATCTCACATTATTATTCATTCACATTTATTAGGTGCTGAAACCATTTGATATGAAAATTAGTTTTAAAATGAACCTGATATATGAAATAAGCAATATAAAAAAAATCTTCTATCATGCAAGGGATGAAAAGTAAAAGTTTCAAAATGATCAGGATTATTACAACAAAAAGGAGACGCAAATGCATTTATGAAATTGACATGGTTTAAACATCAAAAAGCAAAATATAAGAGAAAATAGGCAAAATTTTATTACATGTAGGCCCATTGAAAACTTGGAGTTCAGTTCAAAAATAAAATTACTTTGTAAGACTATGTAAAAGAAACTGAAAATAATGCAAGTGTGCACTTATCATGCAATAAGTAAGATGTTTGAAAAGGGATTTGAAAGAGTACCGTATACATGAATGTGTGTATAAAATTTCAAAACAAATATAACTCATCATTAAGAAAGAGAAAGTCCACTACTTATATATCCTAAATGGTGAATACACCATCTTAAACATACATTCTTTATTTCCCACAAAGGAAATGACTACAAAGTCAACCATTGTATGGAAAATAATTTTATTATTGGTAACTACTATATCATTTCATTTCATGTTCATAAAGCAAACATTGAATAATGAGTATGAATTTCAAAACAAAGCATAATGCATCATTTCACAAGATTTTAAGGCAAATGATTTAGAAAAAAAGTTACTTTGACGGAAGAAGAAAGAGAGAAGTTTATGCTAAATTGGTTGGTGCTATTAGCCTAAAAGAATCACGCATTTGTGACTGAATTAAAAAAAAAAAAACTTTAAAAGATCCGTATAAATTTTAGAAAGTGTTATTATAATTTTGTTACTTCGAGGAGCTTTTTTGGAGTTTTTTTGGGGTGTTTTTAAAGGTGCTTTTAACAATGTTTGCATATAATCTGCATCGTGAGCAGGCATATAAGGAATCGTTGATTGCAGGTCATCAATCTTTTCCTTTGATAGAGCACCTGGCGCTTTAAGAGTTTTTAACGATGAAAGAGGTTCCACCTCCTGTGGAAGAGTCAACTTCACTCCTCTCTGTGACCTTTTTCCTTTTAAAATTGAAACACAAGACATCTCCTTTTCCCTGTTGTGGCAATCTTTAAAGCTACTCGTAATAAAGTTTGGCAAATCTTTTTTGTATGCTAGTTGCTTTACTGCAGAGTAAGGAACTTTGTTTAACTTCATCTGTTTTACCTCATCAAAATTTAGAAAATCAGTATGTTTTAACTGAATAATTTTTAACTTTGGATCTGTCCTTATCACAACGAATTGTCTAATGAGACTTACGGGGCTATATACTTCACACCTTTGCAAATGCCTGTCAAATTCACTATGTGCACTGTCAACCTCCTGTATCAAAGAATGGCCCGCCTCTGAATACTTTTGTCGGATTTCCTCAAGATGGGGGTATTTTAACATAAAACTCATTAACGCATAGGACATCATCGAATTCCGATTTTGCGGTACACAAGAATCTGACCACAATATTAATTTACAAACATTAGGGTGGGCTTGAACAAATTTGTCCAGACCTTTCAATAATGCTGAGGCAATTGAATTACCACCTCTTCCACTCTCAGTTCCATTCCATATGCAGCAATAAACTGCTTTATCCAATGAGGAATGTATGGTTAAGTTGTAAACTGAAAGTTTTCTCTTGTAATAAAAATTGGAAACATTTGCCCTTGGCAGAGTAATATTTTCCATATCAAAACATAAAACAGCCGTTCCATTTGCCCTGCCCAAGTTTCTCTCTGTACGTGCATCTTCTTTCAAAAACTAATGTCTCTCTATATGCTGAAATTCTTCTTGCGTCAAAGAAACATTTTTTTCTAAATCAAGTTTGTTTTTTGCAGGCATCACATCTGTCAGTCTTTGACTTAATAAAAGCAATGTTATATTTTTCATTAAATATTTGCCTATACTTGTGGGCTTTGACATATCCAATGCCCTTTTCCTCGCATTGCTCTTTGTAGAGCTCATACATTAGAGAGTTGAATTAAGGTTTCTTTCAAGATATAGTCAAGATGTCTTTTCTCGGGCATAGTGAGATTCGACAGTGGGAAATGACTATGTGCTCTCGTACAACGTCTGTTAGATTATCAGGTACCCTGTATTTGCAATGTTACCCCTGGTATCTTTCTTTAGGTACCCCACTATCAGCACTGGTTAGCTTTGAATAAAAGTAAAATGTTCTCCTTTGATAACTTTTTGTGTTGCTAAAAAATTTTTTGCACACTCGGTACCTTGTACCCTGGCTTTGTAAAAAATACAAGATGGTAAATTCCCTTGAGTGTTTGCTTGCTTCATTTCTTGTTCTTTTTCTTTTTTCCCAGTTCTCTCTGTAAATTTACCATAAAAAGTTGACTTTGCTTGGTCTGAGAGTGACCAAAAATGTTCAAATATTATATTTCTGTCAGATTTATTAATTTTGTTAGAACATTTGTGACAGCATTTACTGCAATCAAGTTTCTACAATTTTCGAGGGAATAGTGACACCTTTAGAATTAACATACTCTTTCCCACTTTGCAGTTGCTTCTTTTGGATTACTCGCTACCAGAGCTCTGGTTACCTTAATCTTTTTTTGCTTCTTCTTGGTGTTCTAAAAAACATGATAAAAGATAGAGAAAAAGTGTTAGTTTTTTTTTTTTTTTTAACAAATACTTTATAATGTACTGCAATAGGTAATAATGCATACATTTCTTCTCCCAATCCCAATTGATAAATATTTCTAGATATAAAATAACTTCTGTTCATACAGCCTTATTGCATATTAAGCTTCACATACATCACATATTATCCAAATCTTAAGACAGTTAAATCTTTAGGTTGAAAAGGGAAAGGAAACAGGATATTCAAGTTATCTTTTTGTATGATTTTAATCATTATGATGGCAGTCTTTTCATTAATTTTTAATCATAGCTATGTGAACAAAGGCTGTATGCTGAAAACAAAAGTCTTACCCATCTGCAGTGACCATTTCATTTTCAAACACTTCTGCCGAATTGACCAAGACTGCTTCAGCTTTGGTCACTGCATCACATTGTTCGCTGAAGAGTGAACTGAAAGAAAGTAACAAAAGTCTTATACATACCGTACTTTAGATTTATAGGAAGGTTTGAAGACATTACTTATTTTATTTCTAAAAGCATGCCAAAAAACAAAATTATGCTTGTTTTTTTCTTTTTTATTCTTAAAAAACTTGTTTGTCAGTATCAGCAATGAAATATTATTTCAATCAGTGTCTGTCAATGGCTCTGGTATGTCATTTTATCAAAGTTTTAGACATGTTTTATCACACCCACAACTATAATGTAGTAGGTTAATTATATTATTTGTAATTAAATGACCATTTGTATCCACACTTAGTTTAAATGCATGATATTGAAAGCAAAAGTCTTACCTATTTGCTGCATTTCCATCACCATTTAACACACCTCCTGCTCTGTCCAAGACTGCACCAATTTGTACCTCTTCATGCTTTTGTTCACTGAAAGAAAGCAATTTCTTCATCATCAGTTTTGAAAAGCTTAGAAGGATATAAAACACAACTAGCTATAAAATATAACAGGTTTTAAAAATTTGCTAGATTGAAAAATTTATCTGCTGTACTTTTGAGATCTGATTCCACTATGTCACAAAGCATTTCAGTACTGATGACATTCAAATGTTAAAAAAAAAACATGGAAACTGGATATATTTAACTCGGAGAAAATTAACTATACCACAAGGTGAAAAATACTTTTGCAGTTTACATTTAATAATCTTAGGACCAGTGAGTTCCGAGTTCATACTTTTATGCTCAAGAGTTTATAGAGGGGAAATGCAGTAAGATAAAACTGAACATTTAAATCACAAATAGCAAAGTTGAGTTTTTGCCATTACTTTTTTTTAATCATGTCAAAGCATAATTGTACAAAAACAGATAGCCTATTATATACATTATTTTTGTATTATTATCATCATATTATACATCAGTAATGAATAGCTCAATAGCTGAGTTATGAATTATTGTTTATTGATGGCTCTAAACATGTAATGAGTGTTTGTTTTAGACATAATTTCTGCAAAAAACAGATGGAAATATTTATGATATAACAATCTTCTGTACCCACTTTTAGTTTAGAAAATATTAGTTAGTTTTATACCATAACCTGTTTACTCAGGCTTACCAAAGTGAATTGCAATAATGAGAATATATATCTTAAGAATGCCCCAAAGTGTTAAAAAATGTGTACAATGTCAAAAAGATATAATTCATTTAAAACATATTTTGATGTTCTTTAAAGAAATGGATTTTGAGACAATTAATTAGGGAATCCTTAACCTTTTATGTAGTAGGCCTATCTCATTTGTTTTTATAAATACCTAATAAATTTAAGAGAATGTTAATGGCTTCTGGGTTATGATGTAATCATTACTTTATTACTTTGTAGCAATTAATACTACTTAAATTTAAAGTTCAAAATATGTCATGCCAGATCAGATTATTTTTGCAGGTGCTATAATAGTATCGCAGTTCAGCATTCTTTTTTTATCAATTAAACTACCTATCTACAATAAGTAACCACATTAGTAATTGACACTGTCCGTACCTTTTAATGTTGTTTTCACTTTGACTCCCATCAATCATACTAACAGTGCACATTACAATAGGCACAATTCCTTCTCCATTCATCACTCAAAAATAAGTTGGAATAAGTATTTTTAAAAGTGAATTCCAAGTTGTATTATTTTCATGTTCAGCTCTGAATTGCCCTTGCCAAATAACCATCATGCATCCTCATCATAATTGGTTGCCACCACTGTCATCATCATCATCATCATCATCATCATCATCATTTTTAGCATTAACAGCAATAGTAGCAGGAAAATTTGAAACAGTGTTATGGATATTATGAGATAATTCAGTCAACCGATAAGTCAATGTTTTGGGGTGGGGATTGAAAAAAACCTCATCATATCTGCACTTTTGCTGATCTGACAAAATAAGAAAAAACAAGAAGTTAAATTTCAATGTCTTTTATTTCATTTTCTTTCTTTTGCTCTGTTGGGCCTGGAACACGGTGCAGTGGTTGTGATGCCAAAGAAATTGAGCTATCTGGACAGTCGGGGAAAAAAAAACAGTGTTGAGTGATGGATCTTGGTGTGGGTTCGCTCAGGTTAGTCAATGGTGCATAGCCTATTTTGTTTTCCCTATGTCTCTCACAGCCGTACCAATGCAGGTTCCCAAAATTATGTGGTTTTCAGTTTTAATGAACTGCAGATTGACTTATCGTTTTGAAATTCTTCATCATTGAAGAGAGTGGGGATCAATAGAATTTATCCAGCTGCTACAAGGTTAATTCAATTATGTTGCACAACATAGATTTATGCGGCAGTCTCACATAGTGCTGAGCTTGTAAGAGTTGCATAGCATCAACATACAATGCAAGGGGGCAAACTTGGTAAACACAAAATCTAAACTATGAATACTTATTTATGTCATTTTATAAAATTGTGCATGGGCTTGTGACTTCATTGACTTAAGTGGACATTAGCTTATTAGATCTGTTTTTACAAACAAAAGAAAAGGAAAAAGGGATAAAATTAAAGATTGACTCGAGCAATAGCTACTTAAGTGTGAAGTTGAGTGTAGCTATAAACTCTTTAAAATCAATAGTCAGGTTACCATTACTTGGTTTGCGTTGATGAAAGCCAAAAATATAAGATCACTTATGATGGATTATTTAACAGAAACGTACAGTATAAGTCATTATTATTATCTTCATCATCATAATTGTTTATTCTCATCATCATCAAATTTTTCTAAATTGTGTTTATTATAGAGTTGTTTTTATGAGTATATCAACTTTACAATATTGTGTGTGTTTTCTATCAATTTTGTTTCCTCAAAAGGTCAACAAGTTCTGTTACTGACAGCTTTGAGAAACACAGTAACAGAGTGGTGACAAACACTCAAACTTTCTTAGCAGTGGCAGTGAAAGAGAGGGAGGGAGAGAGAGAGAGAGAGAGAGAGAGAGAGAGAGAGAGAGAGAGAGAGAGAGAGAGAGAGAG
>BLXT01002832.1:1630064-1640651 GCA_019648995.1 Plakobranchus ocellatus
GGACCAGGAAAAGTGTCAGATATACTGGCCGCCGTCAAAGATAGGGATTTGTGGAGGGACATGATCGCCAACACTTACAAGCAATGCACTTGATGATGATGATGATTACTTCTTCATTTCATATTGCAAAATCGTCTACTTTGCTTCTATGATCCACAACTTCAAAATTAACTGAGTAATTGAAGAATTTTAGCATCTTTTAAAGAATGATATCAGAAAGCATATGACACTTTTGCATCTGAGCCAAAAGCATTGCCGCCATTGGACTTTATCGTGGCAAAAGTGTATAGAAAAATTAAAGTGCTTTTATGATTTCCAATCTACAATTCATGTTTACATAAATTGAAGTTGCCATAGGATTGAAATGGTAATAAGACTTTAAGATATTGTTGTGTTTACTCTGACTAGAATTTCTTGATCTTGCAACAACATGTATAACTAGCGACTAAAAATAAAAATTTTTATTTAGTATTCATGATAAACTGCAAATTGTGGTAGCTGTAAGCAAAGATTAATCTTCATCATCATTATCACCATCACCATCATCATCGTCATTACTATCGCCATTATAATCACCATGAATTCCACCATCCTTATCACCATCATCGGTAAGAGGAATTACAATAGCACCTGTCATTTTTTTTTTCAAATTAGGTCTGAATTTTTTTCTCATCTAGTTCTAAAGGAGGAATAGGTTTCAATTTAATTCGAATTTTGATAATAGGGTAAACCTGATTATTACAATAATGTTAAAGGTCAGTGAGATTTTTGTTTTGTTCCATAAATGTGAAGACATAAAGAATTACAAATTTTGAAGAAATTGTTTCCACTTGAGATAGATAACAGATTTTTTTTCCTTTTTTCTTGTTTACAGGATGTCCGTGGCACATTGACTGGCAAGTCCGCCCTGAGATCTGCAGGAACCCTTCTGTTGCGGGTTTGAGCCACGCCACCGGCGCCCTGGCTTGACAGAGAGCCTGAAAGCCTGAGATTACCTGTTGTGGACTGGCTATATACACCCCCCCCCCCTTTCCGCTTTCTTTTTTTCAATTTTAGTATATGTTTAAGGTGAATTTTGCTTTTTGTGGTAATTGATGAAAAGATCATGGTTGTATTTTGTAGATGTACATAGATGGCATACATGATGTATATTTTCTAAATGTGAAATTTGATTTGATCTTGTCAATTTTATTGATATCGAATATTAAAGATAATGATTCGCCAGCTGTTTACCGCGAGTTGGCAGATAAAAAAAATAATAATGAAGAATAAAAACTCATTTTACTCTGCAAAGAGTGGGGCGGGGTGTATTTTGTTGGACATTTCTTCAGTCATCGTAATTGATTATTTTTGCCTATGTTATATTGTCCTTCTGGAATTAGGGTTGAATTTATTGATCTAATGATTGATAGAAAATGATAGACAACACGCAAAGAATCAATTCCAGACTGAATCTAGTCAACTCATCAATCAATTAAATGACTTGTCAATAAAACGATACCAATTATTTACTAGGCCAAACTAAATAAATAAAAAAACTTTTTTTTGACTTACGAAAAAGAAATAAAAGCTTCGTATCCCATTCTATCAGCCATGGATATACAACAGGAAATATAGGCATTTAGTGTACCTTTATCCCTCTTTTATGTGCGCCCATAGCGCTGCATTTGGCATATGCGCTGTTGAAAAAAGGGAATGTCTATGGCATTAAACTCCACTTTCTCTTTAACATGATTTGAACCATATCTGCATGCCCTCTGTGGTTTAATAAGCCGCCATTTTTTAAAAATGGTGATGGGTAGTTTTTTTTTTTTTTGTTTTTTTTGTTACAAAGAATATGCAGAAATCTAAAACCAGTCATGTTTGCAAAACAGTTTGGCTTTTAACCTTACAAAGGGATTAGAAAAGAAATATTTACTTTGTCAATGCTTTTGGAAAGGTGAATAGAAATGTAAATAAAAGACTTCCATCTCTGCTTTATTTATTATTCGAAGATCTTTCACAAAGTAAAACAGGAAATACTGTTTCATATGCTAAAGAATAGATATTGATGATCAAGATCTAAGAATAATTAGAAATAGACCACTGGGATTAAACTACATCTGTAAGAATAGAAGAACACTGGGATTTCAAAGTGTGAGGCAGAGATGAGTAATATTTTTTTAACCGATCTTTTTAACCTTCATAGTATAATAATCTAGAGGAATCAAGAGGATATTCTGGCTTAAGAGTAAGATGTTCGTAAGAAAATCTTAATAGTCTCAGGTATGCAGATGATACAGTTTTAATAGGAAAATCTGGTGAATATTTTTAGTGGCTTTTACGTGCTGTTGTTTTGGAGATCGAAAGAATGAGCCTTTAAAAAAAAACGGAACAATCCCAAATGAAATCTCTTTAGCAAAGGGGACAAAATCAAACAAGTTACGCAATTCAAATATCTTGGCTTCCTGATGGGAATCAACCCTAACAGGCATAAAGATATGGCGACTATGAACCCACCAGGGTTTGTGATGCACAACAAAAAAGATTCACACTAAAAGGTTTGAGGATACGATGCCTATATCTTGATAGTCGAGTTTGTGCCGGACAATAAAGACAAGTTTATTTCTCCCTGGGTCTATTTTCAAAAGGTTTGACGTATCAATGAGGTATTAAGAGGCACTTGGCCTATGTGTAACTTTTAAAAGTGCGCTGAGAATTATGATGCCTTTGATTCAACCCTGGGCTTAAATTGGCTTTTAAATTCTTTGCATTTGAATTATCCTAATCATATGGCTTTGAATTATTTAAAGTCAGAAATCTTTGTATCTCGACAATTAAAAACGCAAGACTTCGGCTCATATTCCATTCAAATAAATCTGCAAGTCAATAATCACAAGCCCAGGCTTTTTGGCTTATTCTGTCTACGCACTAGGATAATCTCTGCCAAAAATAAATTTACTAGCAGTAGCTTAACGAATGAAATATATTTTTTATGTAAGCTTAATCTTGTATATTTGTATGTATATATGTATATATATATGACTAATTCAGTCGTCAATATAGTTGAGCCTATATTCGGAAAAAAAATACTCTCCTTTTCATCACAGCACATTGTTACTATTTATGACAGCAGTGAAGAAAAAGATAAAACTTCGCTCTGAACCACTTCAATGAAGTACAGCCCACATGTTTTCACTGGTTTAGAGCAGTGTTATCTTGTTCAGTACATTCCTCTTTATGAACTGCCTTCTACAGTTAGGACAGATGCACGTCACAAACGTCAAACCATCAAACTGTGACGATGTTATCATTAATAGCTTTTATTTCTTTTTTTTTTTTTTAAGTGTCTTGATAGTGTAATGACCTTTATTTTGACCTTTTTCATCGTTCGACTTTTTGCTCAGAAGCTTATATTATTCAGGTATTTCTCTTTTTCCTCTCTGCGCTCATGACCCATTGTTTGTTATTCTGTTGCTACCAGGAAAGGATAGAATATTAGTTTTTGGTTTCATAGAGCTGATATGTTGAAGCTAAAAAAAATATATATACAAGTATTTCATAAACAGAGCTGAAATAATGATCAAAGAAATGGTCGCTATATCGAACTTCTTGCTTACAGTAAAAGCTCTTCATGAACATTGCATTGGTGCTAATTGATTTTACGGCAAAAAATCTAGAGGGAGTGAAAACCTGTGTAGGCCTATTTTAATTTCTGTGTTGTATCGGTCTTAACATTAGGCTTGCATAAAGTAATGCATTATCTCTCTCTCTCTCTCTCTCTCTCTCTCTCTCTCTCTCTCTCTCTCTCTCTCTCTATATATATATATATATATATATATATATATTATATATATATATTCCCTCATAAATGTGTATGAAAGGCATATATATTTTTCTAAGCCACTTTCATTATTTAATCTGTAATCTTTAGTGGCAGAACAAAGTCTTTATTAATTGCATGGAGTCCCCTTACCCTTCGCCCCCCCGGCCACACACACACACACACACAATAAAACATGCTCTTTTTCAAGAAGATTGTGGCTTTCACGAAGGAAAAGTAACAAAACGATCGTTTTTTTCTTCACCTAAAATATAAAAGCGTCCTTCCTAAAACCCTTTAAGTATCGTACTTTCCATTTTTATAAGTACTCTAACATTGCCAAAGACCTTAAATCGGAGGCAAAATACGCCTAGCATTCCAAAGGCCATTTAAGTTTTTTAATATAAAAAAAAAACTGTATCATTTAATTAATTATCATTGACCTTAGCCTACTTAATAGCAATGTCCATTTATGGTAGTCGCCCCCAACACAAGCACGCAATTTGAGATGATCAGATCAAAGTCCGATAAGTGTCCCGCGATCTTACTGACACCAAATGTTGAATTCCTTCAAAACATAATATTAAAAAAGGATAAAAAAAAAAGAGCCATTTCAGTAACGAAGGGCACACAAACATTTATATATATTATACCAATCACAAATCAAATATTTATTTTGTGTACATAACCACCAATTCTATCACTTGTTGCACGTCCCTCACCTCTTTCTTTATCTATAGTAGTAGGACCAAACAATGAAGTATAAAATGTTATCTCTTTTAGGACTATTTTTTTCTTGCGACAAATTACGCATTTGATTTGACATAACTCTTTTATGACCGTATTGATGAAAGCTTAGAATGAGAGGATTACAAAGCATGAGGCCATACCTCTTTAGAGGAATATCACTTTGTTCTCTTTTTTCCTCTTATCAATGTAAATAAAATGGACATTTCACATTTAAAAACGTTGTTTCGGTGTTGTTGCCACAATCTCCATCACTATACTGTCTTCGATAGGCATTGTTTAAAAAAAAAAGACTAACTAAAAAAAAAAAAAAAAACAGAGGAAGATTAAGTCAAAGAGCAATTTCTCTTTCATACACTATTACTTGAACTGATGATAGCAAGGAAAATCCTGGATACTGTGAGTGTCTTCAAAGCATTTTAACACAGAAATAAATTTCATTTAATATGCCCGCCCACGTCCGATTCGGATCCGATATAATATGAAAAGAAAAAAAGGAGAAAAAGAATAGAAATAAATTGCAAAGGGATTCGAAGTGTTAGAATTGATGGAATCTTGGAGACAAAAACATTATTTAACGTTTATATTTCATATAATAGCCCGTTCACAATACATGTACTGATGAACTCCGGTTTCCTAACTCCTGTTGTATGTGGGGCTAGTGGTGGGACTGAAGCCACGAAACGAAATCCTTACAGAACGCTTTAACGCCAGAGCTATCAGTGTCTTGTGGTAACTTGAGGCGAAATAACTGAGAAGGCTTAAAAGCCCACTTACAAGGGTAACTCTTCAGAAAAGTCACTTTCTGTTATTGGAATGGATACAAATGCGCTAAACACGAGTGGTGCGAAACTGCCTTTTTTATAATGATCAATAGAGCATAGGAGGATCATTAATCGTTTTTACTTTTACGATAACAAATCAGCACGCTTATTCCACTTTTGCCTAAGTCACTTTTGGATCTTTTGAGAAAACAAAAAGAAATTATATCACCACACTTACTATGAGCTTGCAAATTTGCTTTTTTAGCGTTAAAACACGGATTACGCTAATGAAAATGATCAAGAAATATTGTAGAAGGTGCAGAGAAGGCTGGAGGGTATTATAAAGCGAAAAAAACAAAACTCCCCAAAAATTGATCTAGGCAAATATGGAATGAGCGTGACGAAATTAAGAAACAAAAAGGAAACATAAGGAACGAATTTAAAATTGGTCATTAAAAATTCAGGCTTATTTCAACCAATAAAAAAATGCCCCTATGTTGATGGAGGCTCAAAGGTAACCATGACTAACAATGCGAGTAGGAAAAATGACTTTTTTACACTTTTTTTCTGAAGAAAGTGATTCTTTTTGGATTAAAAAAAAACCAACAAATAAACAAAAGATAAGGAAATGAATAGAGTGTCACAGAGCCGAACACCAGTCGAAGGAAACGAAGGAGGTGAAAAGTGCCAGGACACTCAGGCAACAAGGAGGACAACGATTGGAATTGAGGCTATATACCAAAAGGCAGAGGCCCATGTAGACATGCAGTCTATGACAGCTGATGTTGTAGCAGTAAAGTAGACGATGATGATGATGATGATTATGATGAAAATGATGCCCCAAACTTAACTTTATCTTGGTTATAAATATTTCAAACTGAACCAATAAAAGATATCGAAGGCATATCGATGAAGATTTCTGATGTTGCCATGAAGGTTATATCAATATGTGTTTAAAGAGCATTATTAACATGACTATGTTCTCATGAATTTATCGTAGTTAGGAACAGCAAAAATGTGGCATTCCTCTATGGCATTATCAGCTATGATAACAGTTTTAACACACATTATCAAACTTTATCATGAATTGTTTTTCAGGTCGATATCTCAAGAGATTTATTTAAACATGTATCTGCTTATTGCGATTTTAGGCTTTCTATTATATGAAAAAAATATTTTGTTTTTGTAGTTAACGCTTGTCAGCGTATTTGATATTGAAACGGATGTGGTTTTTTTTTTAAGTTATGGGATTTTTTCAACGTAATTACTTATAACGTATTAGGTTACGAACTAACGACAAATGAGAGAGGAAAGATAACAATTTGTTTTGAATTTGTGTATGTTCCATGCAAAACAACATTCTCATTAAATTTTGTACAAAGTTAGGACAGATTCGTTGATCGTAAAACATAATATATTTGTGAAATAAATATCAAGGAAGAAAAAAATAATTCACCAAAAGATTAGTTTCTTTTTTGTTTAAACCATTGTGTCGTCTAATTTTCAGGCATACATATCTCATTGTACCTATTTTGGTGTTATTGTTTTTGTTGTTCTTGTTGTTGTTGTTGTTGTTGTTGTTGTTGTTGTTGTTGTTGCTGTTGTTGTTGTTGTTGTTGTTTTGTTTTGTTTTGTTTTTGTTGTTGTTTTTGGTATTGATTTTGCGGCCGAATGTTTTTTCTTGTTACTATGACAGCGTGAAGTAATAGTTAGTTACTTGCTTTTGTTTTGTTTTTGTTTAGCTTTAAAAGGAACAGAATCGATCCTGTCCATGATTAATTTTTTTTTAATTCTTTCTCAAATTAATTTAGGAATGATAAATTTCGCGCTTATGAATGATTGAAAGGTTTCGTCCGCGCCTATTTAAATCCTGACAAACAGTTTTGAAAACAACTCAAAGTTAAGCTAAAAGTCAAGCGAAATTCCAAAGCTCGAAACGACTCTGGGCTTAGTGCAGAAAAGTTTCTTTCACTTCAGATCATGGCCACCAACTTACAAGTACACGCAGACAACCTTTAAAAGAATATGAACAGAAACGAAAAAGTGCGCGGCGCGAAAAGTAAAACAGGGGTCATAATTCAAGGTTACAATGAATTTACCGCTATGAGCCTTGTAGATATACTCTTGCATGATGCCAAATAAAGGAGACGTAGGCAATTTTAGACAAGACTAGATAGTATTGTAAACCGAATTTTTATAAAGAATTCTTTTTTTCTTTCCTTTTTTTTTAAGGCAAGGAAAATTATTATCCCAAGTCTTTTAGCTCTATTGAAAACTATGATTTAATTTACATATATGATAACATGCTATTTTATAAAAAAAAATAATGCTTTCATTTTTTTCTCTACAAACCACCTCCTAAAAGAAACATGACTCTTTCGCGCTTTCTTCTTTTCCTCTCCTTGCTCTTGTCTGTCTCTTTCTACACCTACCTCCATCAATGCCTATCTCTTGCACTCTCACTCACTCACTTTCTCTCTTTCACTCACTTTCTCTCTCTCTCTCTCTCTCTTTCTCTCTTTATTTCTCATATATTTTCTCTTACTTCTTTCTTTCTCTTTTCTTTTCATGTTTTCCTCTTTTTCAAAGCCTTCAACAACTAGTTTATATGGTCACTCACTTAAGAAAAACTTTGTAGCCTACATCCTTTGATCCCAGCTAAATGTACTGAACTTACGATGAATGTTCATTTCCTGATCGTATTAAAAGTTAATGTCTGTCGTAATAATGCAAGCAGTTGTAATAGGCAAAAAAATTCATCCAAGCCCGTCTCTCTCTCTCTCTCTCTCTCTCTCTCTCTCTCTCTGTCTCTCTCTCTCTCTCTCTTTCTCTCTCTTTCTCTCTCTCTCTTTCTCTCTCTCTTTTTCTTTCTTTCCCCCTCTCTATCTGTGTTTCTCTCTTTTTTTGTCTCTTAAATTTTATTTCTCTTTCTTTTCTCTCTTAAACTATTTCTCTCTTTTTCTCTCTCTCTCTCTCCCTCTCTATCTTTCTCTCTCTCTTTTCTATATATGTGTATGTTTGTGTGTTTCTTTGGTGTATGTCTTTTATACGGGAAACCCCAAACAAATTCTCTCTCTCTCTCTCTCTCTCCCACCTCTCTATCTTTCTCTCTCTCTCTCTCTCTCTCTCTCTCCCTCTCTATCTTTCTCTCTCTCTTTTCTATATATGTGTATGTTTGTGTGTTTCTTCGGTGTGTGCCTTTCATTCGGAAAACCCCAAACAAATTTGTTAGCACGCAATATCTTACTTCTTTGCTCCTATTTTTTCTTACGACGAAAATTTTCACGTCATCGTTTAATTTTGATCTTCCTGATTACGCACGCCTGGCGCACAATTATATCGGATAAGTTCCCATCATGCTAGCCTGTGATAGAGACACACTTCGACATTATTTTGTCGAATCAAAACTGCACTGTAACAGAAGGAAAAAAACTAAAGCGCATTGCTCGAAATTGGTCCTTTGTCCTTATTGGATATCAAAATCACTTGAGTCATCACTTAGAGACTTATTTCACACCCACTCAGTGTGACAGCCCTTTCCCTTGACAGCCGGGCCTCAAGTGCTTTGTTTATTCTATCGCCTCAAACTTATCTAGACTAGTCATTGTGATAAAGTTCGACACCTTATAGAAAGTATAAATATCTCAGGGTCAGAACTACTGGCTTCACAACATCTAGGCCTAGCAAGCTGGACTTGACAGTCACAGATGCAGATAGATGTATAAACAAGCTCAATACTGCAGAAAAGCAAGATTGTGAAGAAAAGACTCCCCTGTTACTTGAAATAGGGAAGCAAAATATTCTTAACAGCCAACATTCAAGTGTGCACGTAAGTCATTTCTCATTTTAAAAATTTACAGATGAATTTTTAATGAAAACTTTTAATAATTTTACCTATTGTTGAAATTTCGAATTTAATGAGTAAAAACAGTGTTAATTCATAATCTTTGTCAACTGAAAAAAAACAAAAAAATTTACACACACACACATCGCCTGTAATGATGTGAAAGGCTTTATGAGTAATTATTGGACTGAAAATGCCAAGGTGTGTGCATTAAAATAAATCCGTTTTTTTTTTCTCTTTTCTTCGGGAAAGTGTTGAATAGCACGCTTTTTCGCAGAACCCTTTTGTTTACTATATCTAAAATGCACTATAAAGTTCAGTTGTCGGAGATAAAATATAGTTGCCAAGGTGGTCACCGGTGTAGCTTACAGATTTACTCTTCCTCTCATGTTACACTATAAGCTTAACAAAAAAACTCGCAGTCAAAAATAAGGCGCGGGGAGAACATAAAAGCATAACGTTGAAAAGAGGACAAACATTTTTAATCTGCAGTGACTTGCATTTGAAGATGTAGTGCCTTCGCTTTGTCTATGTTATTTAATTAGCATAGATTTTTAAATAGGCTCCTACAAAAAAACTAGGCTACCCGTTCTTCTATAAACTATTAATTCAATTAATAGTTCAACTACTAAGTATAAAACAAAAGCTTTTGAGGGTTTAATTTTTTTTTTCAACAGTGTGATTCCCGTGTGACCATAATTTATTGCTATCGACGTGCTCTCTATTCACTATCACGTTATCTAAGTAAGCATCTTACCAAATGGTTTCCAAGTATCGACAGTGCGCATAAACATTTGAATACTTTGCGCCTAGAGCTATTCAAACGTCAATAAAGGCCCGCGCAAAGAGAAAGTTTGGTTTGGATTTTGTATATATAACTACAACAAGGTGATCTCAGGCTTTCAGGCCCTCGGTCAGGCCAGGGCGCCGGTGGCGGGCTCAATCCCGCGACAGAAGCGTCCCTGCAGGGGACTTGCAGATCTCAGGGCAGACTCGCTAACAAAGAGAAGGAATCAAGTGAAATGCGAACAATAAAATCAATGTAAATGACACCTCTCATAGATCAACCTTGCACAGAATTTGAATGTCGAAAGGAATTTTCATTTTTAATCATATCAAGACAAAAACGCGATTCGCCACGTTTGGCTTATACGCGGATAAAGGACTGCCCTGACATGATATATTTGAGGACTTAGTTCTTTGTCGTACAAACAATAGGATGTCCAATTTCTGGAGCTGTACTGAAAAGCTATAGTAATAGATATAGCTTTGTTCGTTATTGAAGTGAATCTAAACGGAACTTGCTCTTATCCAGCGGAAGTTCAAGCTTGAGACGATGTACGAAGACCACCAAGGGCGACAACTTAGATATTAGAGTGCAGAGGTGAAAATCCGGTCATCCTTAGTGGTACATTTTTGTATGAACCTGT